>VDFB02263378.1:0-96565 GCA_007258455.2 Sequoia sempervirens
TTGAAGTTTAGTTCTGCACACCATCCACAAACTGATGGGCAGACTGAGGTTGTGAATAGAAGTTTGGGTAACCTACTGAGATGCTTGGTAGGAGATAAACCCAAGGGATGGAACTTGATCTTTCCCCAAGCAAATTTTTCTTAGAACAATTATGTCAACAGAAGCACTGGTAGATCACCATTCCAGATTGTGTATGGAGGCAGTCCCAGGACCACTCCAAAATTGAGAAAGATGGACCATGAGAAGAAGACAAGTGTTAAAGCTGAAGACTTTGTAGAGCACATCAAGAATATACATGAGAAGGTAAGAGAACATATTAACAAGATGCAATTATGCAAAGATAAGGCCAAAGAATGTAAGAGGAGGTATAAGGAGTTTCAGATTGGTGATGAAGTGATGGTCCACTTGAGGAAAGAAAGGTTTCCAGTGGGAACCTATAACAAATTGAAGATGAAGAAGTTCAGTCCCTATAAAATTTTGAAGAGGCATGATTCAAGAAATGCATATGAGGTAGAGTTGCTGGATGGAGTCAACATTTCCCCTGTGTTCAACATTTCAAATTTGACAGAGTATTATGAATGTGGCACAAAGAATGGTCCAAAAATAAAATAGTGTAACATTCCCACACCTACTTCAGAGGAGGAGATTGAAGCAATCTTGGATAGCTGTGTGGGAAGGAGTACCAGAAATAGGCAATATGAAGAATATTTGGTGAAGTGGAGAGGAAGGCCTATGGAAGATTCATTTTGGCTATCTAAGGCAGAGGTTGACTGTTTGGGTTTTCCTCAACTAGCTAAGACGTGACGGGGTCACTTCTCAAATTACCCTGGGTGTCTGATGCAGGAGCATCCAATGGTGTGAGGGTAATTCTACATCACCCAAAAAAAGAAAGATTTTAATTTTTTGTTGGTTGTTTCTTTGATGTTTTTGCATATTTGGATACCCCTTTAGCGATTAAATATTCAAAGCCAAATTTGAGGCCCTTAGAGGCTTCGAATGGGCCCAAAAATTTGTGAAAACCCAAAGTAGTTGGCTATATGCCCTACTTTCTACCACATCATCTTTTTGAGAACTTTCTAAAAAGGTATTATCATTGAAAATCTGACAGTCGGATTAAAAGTTATGGCTTCCGGAAGTTGGTGCATTTTTAGAAATGTGCTAATTTTTTAATGTGAATTCAAATGTGAATTTCAAATTGTAATTTGGGCGCCAAATCGCCAAAACTCAGATTTGAATGTTGTTTTGGCTCCAAATTGGAAATGAGCTCTATTTATGAGCGAGATTTCTGATTTATGGTAGCTTTTTGGGGAAAAGAGTTTGCATGCTGTGAAAGGGGGTCTTTTGTAATTTCTATAATTTTTGTAATTTGCATGTATTGCAGAGCTTGAGGATTTGTGATCCTTTGCATGTAAGAAGTTCCATTCTAAATAATAATAAAAGTTCTCTAGTTGTTGGCATCATTTTCTGTCTCTCGGGTTTGCTCCCTCGTCAAATGGCCTAAGGTTTTCTTGAATGAGGTCCTAAGTGAGAGAAAGAAGTCATGGATGAAGAAAAACAAGAAGTGGATGAAAAAGGAATATTTATTTGAATGCTTGTCCTGGTGACAAGAAAGATATCAAGGAATTTATCATAGAGAAATTTTGTAAAGCTATGTGGGGAAGAATTTTAGGTTGAAATAAGAAGTATTACCTTGAGGAATTTAACCTTGCATGTGATCATAAAGAAATGCATACATAGGGGTGAATATCCCTTGGGGAGAAAAGATTCTAATTGCTCAGTTAATAATTAATTTTCATCAACTTCAATGTGAAATTGAAAGATGGAGAAATTCAAAAGAAGCTTGAGAAGAGAGAGTTTGTGTATTCTTCTCTTATGGGGTAGTGGAATTAAAAAAAAACTATTTTTTATAGTAATTCCTACAAGGACACGAGGGTCAAGTATGCTAGTATTTTGGTTGATGTTGCTCTACCCAATTGATTTATTGAGTTGTCAGTTGATAAAGTTGGAGAAATCATTATCACTTTGAACAAGAGAATGAATGAAAGGAAAAAAGCTTGATTGGTATGGTTGATTATTCCAAAGGCTATTTTTTTGGCCTTGTGAGCATTAAATTTACTCTATTATATTTATTTTATTTTATTTTATAATTTAAATAAGAGAATTTAAATAAATTTTAGATTTTATTATAGATAAATAAAGTAAATAATTGAGATTGTTTAAGATTGTTTTAAACTTGAAAAATTAGAATGACAATGGGTAGAAAGAAAGTATGTTTAATTTTGAGTTCATAAAAGTTGTACACAATTGAGAAAGTAGAAGTTTATAGATGATTGAAATAAAAATTTAGAAATGTGATAATCGATAGTGTCTCTTATATATGGTTGTGCTCACAAATATGATGTCTTCTATGGTACATTGATCCAAGTCTACAATTTGTTTTTCTACGGAAAAGGGATTCCCTAGAACTATCTTATTATCTACTTTAATTAGATATTAAGGTTATCAACAATAATTTTAGACATACATATTTTAGTGTGTGATCTCTAAGTGCATGAGAGAGAAGTTATGTGCAATAATGGTGGTTTATAGGTAGCTCTAATGGTAGATTTGTAGGTATAATATGGTTATAGAATCTTAGAAGTTGTGTGTTAAGGTTGTACTTGTATTCCTTCAATATGCCTTAGTCCAACTTTATTTCCTTGTAGTTTTTTTTATTTAAACATTTTTTCCATTTCATCCATTGGAGTCAAACTAGGGTTAGGACAATGAGAAGGAAGGAGTAAATTTAGGTGGGAATTTTTTTTTATAAATGCAAGGGACAATGTAGCATATGATTTTATCCACAAAAGTGCATGTGTTTCCATCCATAATAGGAAAAAAAGAAGTAAGGTATAAGAAGGGACAAAAATGAAGTAGATTGATATTTTCGGTATGTGGCATGGGTTAAAGGGTGAATTAGGGTTTATAGAGGTAAATAATGATTTAGATTCATGTTTATATGGGCATTCACTAAACTAAGTGCAAAATGAGCTGAAAAATGTGTGAAGGATGTATTTTCATCTCTACATTTTACCACCACCTTAACATATGTGTGATCTACAAAAAATCAATAATTCTAAAGTAAATAGTAGTTAAACTTAGTATATTCTTGAGGACACTAAAGGGTTTTTTTGGATGTCATTTACCTATCTCTACTTGAATATCATCTCCAAATATTCAAAATAAACACAATAAGAATAAATAGAACACATTGCGAGAAGTTTTTACAATTGAACTCACATGTCTTTATCGTTTAGTTTTAAATTGCCAACAAACCAAAGAGGGTCATGAACTTGGAATTGGTACAAAATCCACAGCACTAAGACATATAGGAATTGGATTGTGTGAGATTCATGAAGGATCACTTTAACTAGGAATGATGCAAGATAAGGTTACAAAGGAGATTTCACAAATGAACTAGTATGTGGTTGCAAAGGAGCCACCCAAATAAACTAGAAACTAATAAAATGGATAAGGAGCCTACATACTCATATGAAGTATGGGTGTGATGTGATATCAAAAAATTTAATTATGATAGAAAGATTATATGCTCCCATCAAATTAATTATGACTAGAGAAAGGAATCATTTTGAGGTAAGAGGGGAAAATAATAGAAATATTAGAAGGGGAAATTATTGGGTCCAAAAATATTAGAATGCATTTGAGGCATGATAAAGGAGAAAGAAAGAAAATGAGAATGTATTAAATAGAGAAAGAAATGAAAAGATTTCCTCAAATCCATTTCACCCATTGAAAAAGGAGAAGGTGAATAAGAATAGTTATAGGGGAAATAAAAGAAATTAAGAAATACATAAAAATGGGAAACAATGTAAGAAAAGTAGATAAGGAAAAGATGGGAATTTAAAAATTGAATGACAAAAGTGTAATTATGGAGAAGAAATGATAAAAGGGTGGTATTATATCAAAAGAGAGGGAGCAATAAAAATTTACATATCAGAAATGGAAATAACATAAGAAAAAAGTTATAAAAGGGAGTTAGAAAAAGGTAATAGGTAATTTCATTTTAACCTTTCACTTTCATGTTATTTGATCTTTAAGAGAGAGTGTCACATAAATGAGAGTATGTGGGGATAAGAGTGGAGTTCAACCCTAGCAGCAATTGAGGAGGATACAACATGAGTACGATTTTTTTTCATAAATTTTTAAATTGTTTAGAATTTATAAAAAATAATAAGAAATGAGGGGGAAACGTTTGCAAATTGGTAGGAAAAATATAGCAATTCACAATGTGATACCTATATGATTTTTTTTTCTATATTTTTTTTTGTCAGAATCCTTGTCATTCCTAATTTTATAATCATTGTTTAATCCTTATTTTTTGTCTTCATCAATGAGATATTTTTAGGCTCTAATAAATTTCTTCACACAACTAACAACAAATATTCTCCAAAACATCAAATGAGACAAATTTAGTGAAGTTTATAGATGAGTGAAAAGACATAAATTTACCAAGGCATATAAAAAGGGTGTAGGACCCAACCATTCTATGACTTTGTATATAAATGATTGCATGTTATTATTTTCTTTTGTAATGATTTGAGATTCTATATATTGACATATGATGTTAGATCATGGTTTGATTATCATTATTTAATATGATAATATTAATCTATTTGACTAGTGATCTTTATGAATGTAGATCTATCCATGCCTTATGTAGAGTTATATCAACATTATGATCTCTTTATGAGTTTATTGGTGACCATGATATTAAAATATTTGATTATTGCATGTGTTTGATTAAAATGAATCCCACACATGATTTGACATCACTATAAAGATTTACTTTACCTTTTATATTTGCATAATCCTTAGTTTTATTATTGTTACATTGACTATCATTACTCAATAAGATTTAATGTGTACATTGAGTGAATAAATTATAGGTTTAAGCCAATGGGAAGTACATGGAGAGATGTGTGTATTTTCACTATCTTGCTCCACCACATGTGTGATGAAACACAACTACGTTCAAACCCATAATACTATATTGCCTAAGTCATTTGTGATCTTAAGAACCCTTGTGAAAGACTTGTAATGGTTATCTCAATTTCTTGTTCCTTAGAATATGATGTCTTGGTGTGTTCCAAATTGTGGAATAGGTTATAGTCAAGTATGCATATTTTAATTTAAAATAAAAAATAAAAATTATAATCTAGATTAAAATTAATGAATGAATATAGCATGATCTATTTATTCATAATTATTACATAGACCACCCCTATTTATTTTAAATATGAATATTGTATATTTTAGCTAGATGCTGAAAACATAAGTATTTATAGAACCTTCTAGAGTAGCCTAGGTAGAAAATTAGAGACTTTGTCTAATTATGGATCCCATGTGATCTTCACATGGTATCTAAGAATGTATTTAGTACACTATTATAGACATTTCTAAATGTGTAAGACCATTCAATATTTTTGTGATATTATTTAAGGTTCTTAGGTAAAGGATCCTTTAATTTATTTAATTAATTAATTTAATCTTTCAATGTCTAGAGTTGTCTTTCTTGGTTTTGGTCTTGTTTGAGGAAGGTAATGGACAAGTGTTGCCATTTTATTGGTCAAATTTTTAGAATTTAAAATAAGTATTATTGGAATTTATTATTTCATTTCGAGATAAAGAATTAGAGATCTTGGATATAATGAATTATAATTCAATTCCTAAGGTCGAAATAGTATTCTTGACATTTAAAGAGTGTTTATTCAAACTTAGGGAGTGTTCTTGAGCTTGAAGGATTGTTCTCAAGCTTAATGAACGTGATAAAGCTTGAAGGAGTGATCTAATCTTGAAAGAAATTTATTTTGGATTCATTGAATCTCTCTCGTCACTTATTTTAAGCATTTTAAGGTAGGATTTCATATCTATATTCTTGTTTTTTATAAGAGTGTTTATTTACTTTAGGCATGCATGTGACCATGTATGAATGTTTTTCCCCATTTCTTCTTTTTCATTGAAATAAAATCTTGAAGTACATTAATAGATTCCTAAACTTTATATATTTAGAAATGACTTTTAGTATGTTGTATATAAGTAAAGAATGAATCTTGCATATTGTTGAGGTGTCTTTTGGTCACAATCAACTAAGATAAAATTTACAATAAATTTTACCTTTCTTGAAACAAACTATATTCTAGAACATAATTTCATAATCCTAAGGATTTGAATGCCAAATCTTTACAAGATAACTCAAAGGCTTGTTTTAGATATTATTTCATGAGGGGCTTTTATGGTTCTAGAATATAAAGATAAGACCAATTTATGAAATATTTACATAGAATTGATGGAGTTGTATCCTCAATAACATTGATCAAGTAAAAATTTAAAAGGTAAACAAATTATCATGCTAAAACATTGTGATCAACTTCTCATACTTGAATAAGAAAAGGAAAAAAAGAAAGGGGGAGAGAAAAGAGTTTAGAAACCTAATTCAACAAGATCACATAAATATACTCATGAATTTTATAATTGAATATCATAACTATTTTATACTTCACTAGATTCACTCATAATTGTATATAAATGATGCAAACTTCAAACAAAATTTTAATTTATGAAAGAGACTGTCATACCCAAAAATGATGCAATATCATAATATTTAATATAATTGAAATGAATTTTTTTTGAATTTTTTATAGTTTACCAATAGCTAGAAAAAAAAAATCATCATAAGAATCAATTCATAGCATATCATTATCTAAAAATACTACACAAGGTTCCAAATGAACATCACATAAGGTATTATATATGCCATGCAAGGCCTTTATATTATATAGGGTTGTATCTCAATCGTCAGTTTGAAGAAGCATATATTAGTATAAGCATTTAAAAACTTACAAAAATATGTTATTAGAATCATGTCTTTCAAAAATTAATACTTTCAGTATAATTTTCATTGTCATTCCACTCAATTGGTTGATCAATTTCAAACATATTTTTATTTGATCTCATTACCTCCACTGTGTGATCTTTTCCTTGGTTTACATAGAACCTTGGTCCTCCCTGAAATCCAAGATATTTCTTTAATGTCTCTAATTTATATTTCTTGTTATATTTATTCTAAAATTCTAGATAGCTTTTAAGAAAGGGCATGCTATTTGCTTTGTTGAATGGTCAGTGCCTTGTATATTTGATTTCTTCTTTATTCACATCCACCTTACCATTTTTCAGTAGCTTGAAGAATTTATCTTTGGATATCTCCATTGTCACTATAACCTACATAGAAATATCATGCTAAATGAGAATTCTAGTAGACTCAGTAAGTGCTCTCCTTTTTCCTTAGAACCATTCCTCATTCCTAGCTTTCCATAAAACAACAAAATTTTAGTAGATATTAGAAGACAAAAAAAGATTAAATGATTTATACATTCCCTCTAAAAAACCAAAAATAATTTCCTACCACCTAACTTTACCTAAATCCTCGAACCCCAGGTCTACAAAAAATAGATTCTAGACCTCTTTGGCAAAGAAACAATAAAAAAATATGCATAATAATTTTATTTTTCCTACAAAAATCACATATATTCATGCTAGAAGAGGAGATAGAATAAGGGAGCTTTTGCAAGATAAGAAACAATTTAAATCAAGCCTTCTTAGGCTCTAAAATTTTGGACCATAAAAATTTAAAGATATTGAGCCACTTTTTAATCATCAATTTCAAGATTTCAACTTTTGTTTAGCTGCCTAGTCATATCCATGGTTTCGTCTAATGATTTATAAATGATTTTGGGCTTCATTTTATGCAATTCAATACAATCAGACCATTTGAACTTGTCAAAACTATTACTTTTATATTCATACATTATAGGAAATTGAAAGATTTTGCATGCTTCCTTGAGCACTGAATATGTTCTCCAATGAGATGGAGGCAAATCGAATTTTGTACTGAGGGAGGCCCAAGTTTTCAACTAGTTGTTACATATGATATCATTAAAATATTTAATGTCTTTCTTGAACTAGGATCTTGTATAGCACCCTTGTAGTAAAAAAGGGGTTTCTCTTTATGATATAAGTTCCATCATATTGATCTAGAGAGACATATTTTATTTCTGCCACTACCTAGAGTATAACTATTTTTTCATCAAACTTCTAACTTGATCCCAAGATTTCCACAAAATTTTAAAAACATTGGATATAGCAGGGGAAACATGGAATTTACCAAATAATAAGTCATAGAGGGGAAGATGCTTCCATGTTTTAACTTGTTTTGGGACTGCAAGATGAATATTATTCCTTATTAGGATCTTCCAAGGTTCATTTCCTTTCCGTGCTTTAAAGATTCATTTGATGGCAAGGGATGTGCCTTACTTTTTAAAATCTTTTAATACTAATCGTCCTTCACTTTTATCTAAACACACCAATCCCAATTAACTGCATGCTTCTTCTTGTTTCCTTTACCATTAGATCAAATAAATTGTTTGATTTTCTTTTATATTTTATTTATTTGATACCTACAAAACAACCACACAAAAAAGTAGTAAAGATTGTAAGATGAAATATTTTTTTGACAAACTTGTATCCTTCCTACCAAGGATAAGTATTGATTGTTCCATTTACCTATATTTTTATCTATTTTATCTTTTATCCATTCCCACATATCTTTCAAACATGAATTTATAACAAAAATAATACCGAGGCATCTAACCTATTTATTTGGACCTCCCCATTGGAATTCATATTTAGAAAACCACTTAGGGAGGGTGCTTTTCCAACTTAGCATTATAGATTTCACCTTAGATATTTTTTCCCTAGAGGCTACGTAAAACATGTTTAGCTTTTGTATAAGATTATCAAAGTTTTCTTCTTCAAGTTTAACAAAGAGGGCAGTATCATCTACAAATTGAATGTTTAGGATGTCCTCTCCATTGGGGAGGGTTATTACTCTAACCTTGGGGTTTATCGTAAAATATCTTAGGAGGTTAAAAATTGCATCTAAATTAATCACAAAAAAATCAAGACTAAAAGGACACCCCTACCTTAAAGGTATTTTCAAAGAGAATTGATTTTATAGTGATTTGTTTACATCCACCTATACAATTGCATCTTGCAATAAGGTGTTAACCATCTAACAAAATTATTTTTGGAATCCAAAGGCTTCGAGAGTCATCAAAAGAAATAGTCATTCAACCTATCACATACCTTTTCAAAGTCAAGAAGGAGCATGCCTATATTCTAGTTGGAATACCTTGCCCATTCTATAGCCTCCTAGATAGTTAGGAGGTTCTCTAAGATGTGCCTACCTTTAATGAAACATGTTTGATTTTTGTTGATGAACAAAAGAAGGATGTCAACTAGTCTCAAGGATAAAATATTTGCTAAAATCTTGTAAGACATATTGAGTAGAGTAATTGGTCTTTAATTTTTTATTAGGGATTTATCTCCTTCTTTAGGTAGTAGTTTAATTATAACTTTGTTAATTTTATTTCCTATAGAGCCATTATTAATGGATTTAATGTATCTATAGTACATCATCACTCTCCCAATCAAAATTATTCTTATTGAATTCTATAGGCTGGCCATTAGCTCCTAGAGATTTATCATTACTGAGTACCTAAATAGCCTTTACAATTTCCTCCTTGGATATCTCTTTTCTTAACATTTATACACTTTCTTTAGAAATATTTTTATGAATTAACTTTTTGCATAGGTTTATAGCATCGTGACCTTGTATTTTATCTCCCACAAGGGTGAAAAGATCTTTATAAAAGCAGTAAAATTATTTTTTCACTTCATCTAGGTCACTTAACATATCATTTTTTTCCCAAGTGTATCCAACCTTTTCTTTTACACTTTTTTCTTTAATAAATCTAAAGATAAACTTAGACTATTGTTGTCCCCATTACTTAGCCAATTCATTAATCCTTAATCCTTTTATTTTATTAGCTTGCAACTTCCTCAAGGAGTTTTTATTGGATATTAATTCCTCATTCAATTCTATATTCTTAGGGTCTCTCAGTATTTTAGATTCTGATTTGTATAAGTTTTCTTGGAGAGCATTTTCAATCCTCCTGTTGTCCTTAGCTTTTTTCTTGTCTATAGTCTAAAAATAATTGTCTAGCCTTTAAAATTATTATTTTACTTCTTAATGGTTGGATTGTATTTTAACATCCATTTATTAATTTCTCTAAGAGTAAAAATATACTCATTACAGTCCCCATCTTTTAGTAGGTTAGTGTTTAGAATTAATTTTCCATTTTTTAAAAATTATTTAGGCCTTTCATTAGCTATTATAATCTTAGTATTGATAGGGTGATGGTTTGACAAAGAGCAAGGGTAAAATCCTACTCTACTACTGTCATTCGTTTGATCAAAGCTATATAAGTCCTTTTTATCATAGAATTTGTCTAGCTTACATTAAATTATCTTCTTCCCTTTTTGGGAGTTACACCATGTGAACCAAATATTTTTACTTTCTTTTCTCAAGCCTTTATAAGGATCAAAGAGATTGAGTTTATTCTTCATTTTGAACTAAAAGTATTTCTCATTGGTATGGCACATGTTGAGGCCAAAAATTGGAAGCAATTCTTGGAGGATTATTCACTCTCTCTAGTCAAAGAATAAATTATGAAAAGATTCAGCTCTACTTCTTCAACACCAAGGTAGACTTACATAAAAAAAAAAATTATACTAGGATGCAACTATGCTAATCTTTTGGAACTTAGAAATTTTGGAAATTTTTCCATGAAAGAGTTTAGAGGAAACTTGTTGGTTGGAAAGGAAGGATCTTGAGTCAAATTGGAAAGGTCCAACTACTCAAATAATCCCTTCAAGTATACCTATTTATTTCCTTTCCTTATTCAAGATCCATAAGTACATGACTGCAAATTTTGAATAAATTCAAAAGATATTCCTTTGGTCAAGAGTTGAAGAAAATAATAGGTTAGCCCTAGTTAATTGGGAGAAAGTTTATGTTCTCAAATCCCATGAAGAGCTAAGTATAATAAAGATCCAAAAGAGTAATAAGGCATTACTTTCTAAGGTGGTTGGGGTTCTTGAAGGATAAAAAGTTGTAAGGAACCATAATGAGAGCCAAACATTTGACTAATTTTGAAGCAACTAACCTATTGTTTATCATCAACATCTCGAAAGGTTCTATTATTTAGAATAATGTGATTACAACCAAGAGCCTGATTCAAATAGGAATAAAATGGAAGAATGGGGATGGTAAGAAAATAATTTTTTGGTAGGATAGGTGGTTGGATCACCTACCCCTATCCTCTCATTAAACTTTTGGATGGCTATGTAATATTTCTAGTAATTAATTTGACACTTTTGTGAAGGATTGATTTTATAGAAAAGGGATAATGAACTAGTGGAAGACCATTCAAGAATGATCTCTTAATCAAAATAATTTGGTCAATATTGTGAGACTTACAAAAGAGACTTTTAGAGTAGAGAATACCTATTTTTCCTATTGAAGATGAATTTTTCTAGACTTTGAATAGCAAAGGTATTTTTTCTATCAAGTTTTCTTATAGTTTGTTGTTTTTTATTAGAGGTAAACAAGTTTTTAAGGGGCCCCAAAACCCTTTACAAAAAACAACAGTTGAAGTGAAAGATAACTAAAAAAAGCAAACAACAACCAAAACACAACAAACCATTAGCAAGACAATAACCAAAAATGAAGGACAAAAACAATAGAACTACATATTCTTTAGAATGTTTGTAGCTTCCATGTCACTCTCCATTGTCTTTTGATGTTCATCCATGACTTCAAACATATCTTTAGTAGGGACCCCCTCCTACATCTTGGTCTTATTTTGAGTTCTAGCATGAGGACCAACAACATTTACCTCATTAATCAAAAAATTCTAAGATCCAACAACCTTGTCAACCAAAACATTCTCCTCCACTTGCCTTTCACCAACACCAACTTCCTCCCCAGGAGTAATCTCCATACGTTTCTTGTCCTTCTCATAAGGAGTAGAAAGGCCCTTACACTCATACCTCACAACAAAATTAGTCCCATCCACACCCTTATCCAATTTCACAATAATCATTTCCATTTGTTCTTCTAGGGTCAAAGTTCTTTGTTTAAATGTTTGCTTCATCTTCAACATTTCCTTAGCAATAGTATTAGCAACAGTCTTTAGAGAATCATACAACTCATCAACTTGAGTATGAATTGACGATTCTCCCACTAAGTCTTATAGTTTGTTGTTGAAGACCCTTATTAGAGATTATTTTTGGAAAAAAATTTGGAATCATGAAATTATTCCTAAATATATTTTTTTGGTGGGTATTTGTTCATAATAAAATTCTTACTCAAGACAATTTGAAAAATAGAGGATTTTAGTTGCTTAAAAAATGTATATTATGCCATAGAGAGGAAGAAATTATGTGTCATCTCTTCTTCCATTGTAACTATTCAAGATTTATTTTGGATAGGGCTATGCTTAAATTAAACATATGTTGGGTATTGAGCAACAACATTACCACATTTATTGAGGGGTGGCAGTCTCCCTTCTCATAACTGATCCTCAAAGAGATTTGAAAGTAGGTTCAACCCCACCTTATTTAGAGTATTTTAAGAAAATAAACAACCATATTTCTTGTAATATAGGGAAAATATTGAAGAATTTACTTTCTCTTTTCCAAAAATTCTTCTGAAAAATGTTTCCAATTCTAACATCGAGAAGTTGAAGGTTCCCCCTAAAATCATTGAAGTGGACATAGTTAAAATTTGGGGCATAAATAATGACATGATAAAATTTGATAGGACTAGATATTTAACACAAGATAATACTTTTTGGAAACCTTCTTCTTTGGGATGGGTCAATTTGAACTTTGATTTTGAATCTAAAGGTACTATTGGACCAACTAGCAAGGGCGGAGTAATAAGATCTCATTATGGGAAGTTCATTGCTACCTACTCTACAAATATAGGTGTTAAAAAAGTTGAAGCTAAAGTCTTTGTGATATTATAGGGCTTAATTGGGTGATTTCATTAAGCATCTAATGCTTGAAAATTGAAGGTGATTTTAAATTAATCATAGATGGAATCTCAGATCATATTACCCTTGATTGCAATTTGGTTGATATCATCATGATAGTAAAGATACTATTAACTTGATATTAATAACTTTGATATCCTTCACAAAATAAGGTTGATGATTTTTCCAACTTGGTATTAATATAGAATCTTGGTGCTACTAGAGAAGTGAGAGGAATGATGACCTTTATACTCTCCATTCTTCAATATGGTATTTCCTTATTGTCAAATCTTAATAATAGTTAGGCATTTTATTGTTTGAGAAAGATTTTATTTTTCTATGATTCTTACCAATATTATGGTCATGAATATTTTGAGTGGTTACTAGGCTTACTATATGGATACTATCCATTGTAATCATGAAAAGTATCTTTTTATGATGTAACAACTTCATGGTATAGCTAGTTGGGCATTAATTGATGTCAACTTTGAAAAGACCTCCACTCCCATGTTGTGGTAGTAGTCATGGTGTTTAACCATGTGACCAATTTTGTGATTTACCACCCTTGTGTGGACTTGATTGATATTGATTACCATTTTGGTCTTGGAAATTATGGTGGTAGCATGAGTGAATATCATCAAAATTAAAATAACACACCTTTTCTATGGGATTTTGAAAGCTTATTATCGCTTAATTGCTGCCAACGATTTTAAGGCTTTGAAATTAATGAATGAGTGGATATATCTCAAAGGTTAAGTAGTGTTAAGAGCTTCCTCAGTCCTAGTCTTGAATACCTTTGAAAATCCTTTAGTTTTTTTTGTCATGTTCAAATTTATTTGTTGTCCCTTCCTTGCATCTCCCTCCTATTTTGGTCATAAAATTAGTTTGCACTGAACCAATATCTTACATGGATTTTTGGAATGCATATGACTAAACCCTTTCTATTTAGTTCATGGATTCGTGGCAAAGAAGGAATTTCCAAGTGGGTGGAGTGGGTTTTGAGGTCAATAAAGAGGTTGTTGAAGTTGCCATAGGGCTAAAGTATGAAGGATTAAAATTTAGGAGGTAGAGAAAACTTTAAGGGGCTAAAATCATGAAGAGATTCTTCAATGAGGGCGAGTAAGTTGTCAAATATCAAAATGGGTTCAATAAAGAAGCATTGTTTTCTCCTTGGAATTAGGTGTGTTCGGTATTAATTAAGTATTTCATTGTAGAAGGGTGCTTTAAATACTATTACACTTATTATTTTTCTCTAGTAAACCACCTGTTGACGTGGTTTTTGTGACTACACCAACACAGAATAAAGTTGCCAATGGCTACTCTATCCTGTCTTGAACAAAGTTTCCTGCATGCTAAGATTGCGAGATAGATCATACATTTAAGTCCAAGGTTCCTTCATTCAATAGAATACCCTCAGTTGGCTTGATGTGTTTTGCTGGTATTTCAAGGGGACTTACACAATTGTTCGACAGCTAACAACAGAAAGTAGATTAAGGGCTTTCGTGTAGTTCGAATGATTTGGCAAGTGAGCACAAGTTTCCTAATTCTAACCAGGAATGAACTGAATTTAAAAGTAGTGTAGGGCCTAAGAAGTTTACGTTCTATCTAAGGACGGGGCGTGGGATCAATCTTGACAGACTTCGACCAGACTCTGCTTTGCCTCACGTTGGACAACTTACAGAAAGTCGGTGCAATCTTCAAGGGAGTGACAAGAGGTTTTCAAATTATAATTCAACATATAAGTACCATCAGAACGACGCATACACATACATGAATCACAATCGAAGTTAAGTTTATAAAGTTTTCCAGTCGACCACACAAGGCAAACTTGCCATCAACAAGCTGCTAGTGGTATGGATAAAAATGAAGTTGCCTTGATTAACTCCACGAGTCCACAACTAACATCTACTTGCATGAAAATGAAAACTACTCTACTTTACGCTACTTGAAGTCGAAGGGATGAAGAAACCTTGCTAGCTACTTATAACAAAGATGAATTCACCATTCAATGAAAGATCTTTCATTACAATAGTTTTTCGCAACAATTTCTTACAAAGTTTTCAAAGGAAAACTTTCCTTCTCCTTCAAACTACGCTATGCTAAGATGTTACAACTAAAGTGCCTCTGCTCTACTCTCTACTCTGATCTCTAAGCTCTGCTTCTACTAAAGTATAAATGAGGGGGACTCCCCCTTAGATAGATGGCCAAGTCCAACGGACGGCTCAGATTACAATCGGCTGGATGGCCCAGATTGTGCCACCTTAGCCCTAAACAAGATTCGCCCTAAAAACCGCCATAATGGAGAGTGGGGAAATAAATGAGCAATTAATGAGCACCATCCTCTAGAAGATTCTCGTCTGGAAACATGTTCACACTGCTCTTGATCCTTTTGGACTTGATTAAACAACTTCCTCTTTGTCACTCGAGTTATACTAAGTCATTTCTTGCAATTTTTCTTCCTTCGAGGTTGAAATGCCATCTTGGATCACTTAAATCATCACTGCCTAGTCTCGACGTTCCTCCTGCAAAATAAACAAGAAGAGTATTAGAACACTTCATAATATAAACTCATCCTACTTACCAGGATCTTCATGTTTTGATCTCCAAGGGTTCATTGTTTTTCCTTAGCCAACTTTGCTTTTTTTCATGATTTTCCAACACCTTGACTTCAACTGTATCCCCTTTACTTTTCCAGCTGAGGTGTTCGCAATTTTGATCTCGTTCATCTCTGGCTCAAGAAAATTATGTTCATGAAGAACTTGAGCAAATTCACCTAGGCAGTTCCTTTCAAATTCATCGTCTGGAGTATTTTACCTTGAAAACATATTTTCTTCACTTTGCCTTAGAAAAATTTCAAATTTTCCCTTAGGAAAACTCATCAATTCGGTGCCCATCAAAATCTTAATCCTAAAAGCTTCGGCAAAGTGTGAAAGGCTTTAAAATCAACTCCCTATCGAGGATCCTCAATACCCAGAAGAAAATTTTCTCCAAAACGCGTCAGATTCATGGGTATACAATGAACGGGTTCATTTAATTTTTTTGAATTTTGAACCTTAGAAAAATATTTTTTTTAGCAAATTTAATCTATTTCTTCAATTCCAGGCGCATTTCCTTGCTCTGACTTAAAATTTCTCATTGACCCTGTGAAGCTGGAGTATTCTGACTCGTTCCTGCCAATTTTATCCATGCCTCTAAAAATTTCATCTCCTCCATCAGACTTAGGCATATTTTCTAGAGATGAAATTCTAACACTTTTAGAAAAATCTTGACATCTTATTATCAATATGGGTGCATTTCACATGGCTTACTTGAAATTTCCACACTTATAAAATTTTAAACTTTCGATATTACCTCTTTCAAGCCAGGCGCATTCAACATGGTAGACTTCAATTTTCACTTCCCTAGGAAAATTCACCTCCACCTCCAATGACTTAGGCACATTTAGCCCCTTGAGGTCTCATTTTCCACCACTTGATCAAATTCACTAACTTGTTTTCATCCTCTCCCAAGGGCGCATTTGGAAGTGCTTGCTTCTAATTTTGCTCTTGCCTTAGAGAAATTTTGAACTCATCCTTTTGAAGGGCGCATTTAGACCTCTCAACTTTCATTTTTTAATACTTAGAAAATTTTCAACTACTTCTTCCATGATGGCGCATTTGGAGGGGGGAGGTTTCAATTTGAAACACTTAGACATTTTTAAACTTATTTCTCTAGCCTAAGGCACAAATAAGAGGTCATGCTTTGAATTTTGACATACTTAGTAAATTTCCAACTTCTTCTCACTTCAAGGGCGCATATGGGACCTCCTACTTCCATTTTCCAGACTTAGAATCTTTCATCCGACTTCCATTTGGCAAGGGCACATTTCAGCTCTTCCACTTCCAATTCTCAACACTTTAGAACACTTTCAGCTAGCATACTACCTTGGCAAGGTGGGGCGCATTTCATCCCCTATACTTTCATTTTCAACCACTTAGAGAATTTTTTAGCTCTTTCTTGAAGCTGGGGCGCAAATGGAAGGTGGAGCTTCAGATTTCAACTGCTTAGAATATTTTCTCCATGGCATCTTCATCTTAGGCGCACATGGAAGGGGCTACTTCTAGTTTCAGCACTTAGCATTTTCAAAGCTTTCATAGGCAAGTTCAGGCGCATATAGGAGGGGGCTTTAAATTTTGAACACTTGATAAAAAATTTATCCTCCAAGTTGGGCGCATTTCACCCCTTGAACTTTCATTTTAACTTGCCTTAGAAGTTTTCAAGCTACCCCTTGGCACTTGGGCGCATTTGGACCCTTCAAATTTCATTTTTAAACACTTAGAAGAATTTTACTCTCCACTTAGCTTCAAGGGCGCATTTGGAGGGTCCTTCTTCAAATTTGAAACACTTAAAAAAAAATAAAAAAATTCTTAAGTGCCTTCCTCTCCTTAGGCGCAAATAGGGGCTTGAGCTTCCAACTTTTACGCTTAGAAAAATTTCTTCATAGCTTCCTCCAAGTCAAGGGCGCATTTTACCCATGGAGCTTCCAGTTTTAGCCACTTAGAAAAAATTTCAAGTGTCTTTCTTCTTAAGGCGCATTTAGGGGGGTCCACTTCTAGTTTCCACGCCTTAGAGATTTTTTATCTTCTAGCTGGTTCTAGGGCGCATTTTCATGTGTGGGCTTCAAGTCTGCAAGAGTTAGAAACTTTTAATCATCCTCTTAACTTGGTGGGCGCATTTGGCAAGCTGAGCTTTCAATTTCTACGCCTTACAATATTTTCAATGCTTCCTCCAAGTCTAGGCGCATTTTACCCATTGAGCATCAAATTTTCATGACTTAGAAATTTTTCAAGCCTCCCATCTAGTTGGGCGCATATGGAGTCCTGAGCTTCAAATTTGAAGGACTTAGAAAATTTCTTCATGACTCTTCAAGCCTGGGCGCATTTAGTGGGGTGAACTTCCAATTTCACCACACTCAAACTTTTCAACCTCCTCCAGCTTCAAGGTAGGGTGCATTTCCCTAGGCAAGCTTCCATTTTTCAATGCCTTAGTAGAATTTTCATCTGTCTTCAGCTTCTCAAGGTGAATTTGGCCTGTGAACTTCAAATTCCCAATGCTTAGAGAATTCCCACCAACCTTCAGCTTTTAAAGGCGTTTTTCACTGGTTGGACTTGAAAATTTATTAACTTCAGTGAATTTTATGCCA
The DNA here is from genome assembly GCA_007258455.2 of Sequoia sempervirens. Lineage (NCBI taxonomy): Eukaryota > Viridiplantae > Streptophyta > Pinopsida > Cupressales > Cupressaceae > Sequoia > Sequoia sempervirens. The sequence goes on from VDFB02263378.1 coordinate 18,178, forward strand.
TTTGTCAAATTTAGAGTGACTCGTTCATGCTGATGCTGGCTTGCCCTAATTTGCTATTTTTAGAAAGTTCTCCACATTTGTGCTTTTAATTGACTTTTGACTCTGAAGAGCCTGATTTTGCTTTGTGTTGACTCTCGGGATGTGACTGAGCTGTCGGAGCTTGATGCCTGCCTGCACCTGCTATTTTTAGCAACTTACTAAAAATAGCAATTGCTTAGAATGTCTTCAAATTTTGCATGCCGATTGCTTGGAGGGTGTTGATCATGATTGGACGCTGCTTCTGCCTGACTTTCGTGTTCCATCCTTGATTTTAGGAAACCCTAATTTCTCTGCCCAAGCCTGCTAAAAATAGTAAGTGCTTGATTTTCCATCTTCTGCAACTCCGTTCACCTTGAAATTCGTGCCATAGGATCTTTATCAACTGCTTGACCTATTCATACTGACACTTCGCGTTGACCTGCTATTTTTGGCATGTTTCTGGAGGTGGTTTACTATTTATAGTAATTGCTTGCTTCTGAGACTTCCACAACTCTGTCTGACTTGAAATTCGAATGACGCGGTCCTCACCACGTGACCTGCCTATTGACACTAGCGCATGCGGCTAACTTTCTATTTTTAGCCAGTTTCCAAAATGACTTACTATAAATAGTAAGTGCTCCGTTTGACTTCAAATTTTACCAGCAGATAGCTTGAAGGATGCTGATCGCGGTGGTATACATCAGTTTTCAAAAATTCTGACCTTTTACGCCTCTTTTTGGGTCTCGAAGCTGGAAACCCTAATTGGTCTTGCATGCGTATCAAATGACCTCCGTTTGTCCTCGTTTCTGTTGCATTGCGATCAGTTCGTGATTCTGAAGTGCTGGGAGGCGGCCGTCGGAATGTATCTGCTAAAAATAGTAAGTTGCTAAAGGAGTGATTATCTCTGTTTGCATGTCATACCATCGCGAAGCTCTCGAAAAACCCACAAAGAATCACCTGACATGCAAAGAAAATCTTGACATGCAAACCCTAAAAATAGCCTCTAAAGGCTGAACTCTTAAAGTTGTCGTCTCACTTTGCATGTTACATCATCGCGAAGGTCTTTGAAAACCCAGAAGGAATATGCAGACATGTGTTGACAAACTCTGCATCTAAGCCCCGAAACTGGCTCCGGAAGCTGAACTGCTAAAAATAGCAGGTTGTCTGTTTCAGCTCAAGTTTAACCCGTGAGTAGCTTGATGTGCTCTGGACGCAGCGTGACCGTCAGATTCACAAAAATGCTGAAGGATTGCCTGTAATTGCACACTTAGTAAAAATAGTAAGTACTCAGAATCTGATGAAATTTCAGTGAAAACCTACTAGAAACATACTGACACCAATGTTAGTCTCAGATTTCAATTTATTCACCTCGTTTGACTTCAAATTGGCTGAAAAGTTCAAAACCCTAATTTTCAGACTTGGCCAATTTCACTCGCTTAAGCTCATAGACGGGCATGTCCCCTGAAAGGCAGACATCAGAAAAGAGACAGAGAGAGAGAGAAAAAGCCAAAAAGACCAGAATGGAGCAAAAATTAGGGGTCCCCATCTTGAATGGGGCGATGTATGAAAAGGTCACAACACCACCTAAGGTATAAATTCTTGATTAGTTTCTCATTTATTCTTCTGAGTTCACTTGAAAATACTATGAATGAGGTCAAAGAAAATTTTAAAGAAAGCCTTTTTTTCCCTATCTTACTATACTAGGGCCTTATCTTCCACTTTTACCATTTTCACTAGGCTGTCTACCTAGCCAAACCTATCAAATCCTACTTAGTTGACACCACCCTTGCTATCTCCCTAGGTAAGGGAAACACTTCTATAGTTCCTTAATGTAGTGATGATAGCCCCCATAAGGGAGAGTATCAAGATGTTAGCTTGTATCCTATGTTGAAGCCTAAGGGTGGGTTTGTTGTGAGGAAACATGAAAGTAATAAGTGCAAACATTTTGTGAAAAGGAAAACTTAGAGTGTGGAGGGTAGGTCTAAGAACACTTGTCCTTATCAAGTGAGTAAGGAAGAGGCCATTCAAATTGTTGAGTTGAAGGATTTGTTGGGTAGGGTCAAGTAGGAAGGTAAAATAATTTGAGTTTGCAAGTCTACCAAAATATTTAGGGCCCAACCTAATGATTTGAAAGATATTGAAATTTCTAGTGACTTTGTGAGGAAGTATGGAAGAGGACATCGAGATCAACTCTAAAGTAAACAATCTTGAGCATTCCCTTGTTTGAGATATGAAGGTAATTGCATATTTGATGAAATGAATTCCCCTAACTCTGAGGATGAATCTACTAACTCTTCATTAGATACTAATAACAAAGACATTCCTTTGGTCAATAAATACCTCTACACCTAGACTACTACCTAGTTAGAGGCCATCAAATCTTATATGATGGATATGAAAATTAATGAACACCATGACTAAGACCAATATGAAGATAAGGAAAACTTTGTTCATAAATATTTTATGTTGTAGGATATGAAGTAAAATAGGTAGGAGCTAATGTACTTCCAATGTGAAGCAATATAATTAGATGCAGAAAGTGATTACCGAGGAGTGGTGAAATATTTCCCTTTAGTTGCATGTTGGTATTTGGTTGTGTCTTTTTAGATGTATTTTTTGTTTGTAGTTTTTGTTCTATTATTTATGAACTATTAAAATATTTTTAATGACCTATGTGGGTCTATTTTTATATTCTTTAATGTTGTTTATGTAAGGTTCAAAACCCTAGTTTCTCATTTTTATAATAAAAAACATCTAATTAGTTTGTTGCTACATGTTTGTTGTCTTCAATGTAATTATTATGTTGAACTCATGTTTTCTAGCCTCTACTTTTAGCTTGAGAATGTAAACATTTTTTATTATAACTACCTAATTTAGAAAAAAGAAGAAGAAAGAAAGCAAGAAAAACTATTTCTTATTATAAATTAGTAGAAACCCTAGATTGAGAAAAATGAAATTCAAATAAATTGCATTTGTACATTACTAAATGTGAACTTTTTTGATGAAGAGTATGTGCTCAACAAATATAGGTGTGGTTGCTCAAGGAATCATGCAATATTTTTGTAGCATGTACTTATCAAAATCACATTATTCACTCCTTTTTTAGGAGGGAATTAGATTATAGGTGTTTGATTATGGATGTGAACAATGAGAATTTGATCTTAGATGAATGGTTGAGATCGATTGAGAATGAGCGGAGAATCTTAATTGACCAAAATAGACAAAAAGAGATATAATGGATTTTTAGTGGGCTCTAAAATGAGTGAGGGTAATTGGTTCTTTTTATTTATTTGTTTTGACTAATTATTTTTGTTCATGGAATAAAAATACAAGAGAAGCATGAAGTTATAATGGAATGCAAATGGATAATTAGATTCTCTTAACATTTATGGAGGATGAAATTATTTATTTATTTTGGAATAAGTAGATGAGTGTTATCCTAATTAACTAAATAATATGAATTATTTAATGAAAGGGGAGTTATTATAGAATGATAATAAGGATGACATGATATTAGGATTATGTATTAGGTGCAACATTAGATGGTGGTCAAAATAAAGTTTCTACAATTAGCTATTGTAGGTGTTTACATTCAAGCGAAGATATAAAATATCTCATATTGAGAAAAAATTCTAATGATCCTTGTGCCCTTACCCAAGAACAAAATATAGGAAATATCTTTAGTTTTCTTGTAGTGTATGTTCAAAACCCTAATATTTAACTTGTATGCATATTGTAAAAAGATAAAAGTAAAATCCTTAGATTCTAGCATTTAGTTTTATTTTCTATAAAAGGGAGCTTTGTCCTTGTATGTTGTTTATTATGTGTTGTATTGAAAGGTATAAATTAAAATATTAACATATATCACTAACCATCTAATTTGACAACATCAACCATTATATTTCCTATTCACCAACCATATAACTAGCATCATTGGCCATTAAATAAGTTATCCCACTTCATTGGGTAATCAAGATAAAAATCACTTGCCATCTAAGGAAATGAACATCACTAGCCATAAGATTTATAGTCATTCAACCATGCTTTAACAACCTCACAAAACCAATGTCATGATCCATAGTGGATGGCATGACACAAGCTTCTAAACTTATTTGACCTCTTACCTATTTGTGATGGATTTTCCCAAGAAAATTCTAAATATTCAAAATTATCCACAATTGTGTTAGACATGTGCTCACTTTGCTGACTTTGATTTATTTCATATCCTTATGCACTTTCTTTTATGTTTTTTTTTTTTTTTTTTGTCTCACATTAGTTATAATTAATCACACCCAATTAAAGAGAGGTTATTTTGGTGGTTGGAATTTTGTATTTATTATGTATTATCATTTATTAGTTTAATAAAATGGAAAATATGAAGTTTTTCTCATATTTTTTCTCTTTCCTTCTTCAATATTGATTCAAAGAATATTTTTTGACATATTTTTTTGTAGTATTTTATTATATTATTTTTGTTTATTTTGTTCCTACATTGATATAAAATCTTTGGTGATAAATACCTAATAAGAATATAAAGATTTGAAATTGTTTTGTTGGAAAAGGAATGAAGTAATTTGTAAAACTCAACCAACTAGCTTTCAAACATAAGGATTTTGCATTTGACTTTCTTGTTCTTTCAATTGTTTCGAAGGTTTCAATAGTCATATAGTCGTTATAATTATTGTGTCACCTATACCATGTTTTCTTTGCTAGACCATGCAAATTCTTTCTTCTTTGATTGCATGCACCATTCTCAGTGATCATAATTTATTTACCATTTTTATTTTAAATCAACCTACATTTGAAGGTTTATTTGTTGTACTTTTTTATCTACACATCATGGATTCATGGTATTGCCATGGTTTTGAGCTATGGGAAGAACCTATCATTGTATAGATTAGTGCCTCTATGAAGGTGCAATGATTTATTGTCGAATTCTACAATGAAGAGGGATTTATGGAAATTTGTTACCAACAAATAGTTTTAAACTTTTCTTAAGTGTTTCCTTTTTCTAAAAAGTTGAAAAACTCATCTTCAAGCATACAAGGTTTTATATGAATCCTTTAAGCCTTTGATCCATTCTAGAAAGTTCGTAGGATAGTGTTCAATACAATAGTTATATGTCTCTTTATGCATTTTTAGTTAAGGTGTAGATTCATCCCAAAAAAATTGAAACAACATTCCAATATGTCACTTTTCATGCATGTATTATTTTGAACAATAAATATTTGATTTTTTAAGTGATTTATATCTTTTTAAATTTATTATGCAATAGTTGCTTAAGTAGTGGAAATAGCTAGAAAGTGTAAAGTGTAGATTCATTCTTAAGAGCTTGGATGTTTCAAACCTTCTTGTATGAGAGTTGTTTCACTTGGATTTTATGTAGGCAACATAATCAAGTAATATTATAAAATACTTGCTTCATTGTTTTGCATTAAAAGATTAATACTTGAATGTTTTTTGTTGGAATAAGAAGAGTTCAATTATAACAAATGAAACAAGAGCTACACAACAACAACAAGGACTACAACAAAGAAAGAAGAGATAGAGTTAGGTACACATCAACAACAAAAAACAAACTAAACTATAGAAAATTAATAGAGAGTTTCTAGGAAATTAAAAATAGGAAGATCTAAACTAGACCAACAAAGAGGAACAAAGAGACCAAACTTCAACATTAGCAACTACAACCTGCTAAAACAACAAACAATTTTTACATCATCATGAAAGACCATTCACTACAAACCAACTGATAAAATTCCATAGAACTAGAGAAACATTCCACACATGAGTCAACTCATAGCATCACACTTTCCCCTTGAGGTATCCCTAAAAACATCATCCCCTAAATACTTCCTCGAAAGCCAAAACATGCCACTATTTTGTAGCAATATATCAATTTGTAGCACAATTCTGTTGATTTTCTTCATTGAGCACGCCAACTTCATCATTCTTATCAGTTTTATTATTTTTAATATCAAATCCCCAACATCATCAATAATTTCCTCATGATAATGATATTTTTACCAATAAACAGAAGAAAACACACTTTTGTCATCAAGTCCATCAATATGAAATCCCTTTAAAATTGAAATTCTACAATCATCTTGAAACCTCTTAATTTGAATTTGAATATTATGTAATATTCCAATAAAATCATGATTTAAACAAGGAAAGTTTTAAAATATTCTAACATGGAGGGATAAGTTTTGGTAGACCAATTGAATTTCAACTTGCAAGGGAAAAAAGGAATGAGAGAAAAAATCCAAACATCTAAACCTCCAAATGAAGTTAATAATAACTTGTCTAAAACTTTGGGTGATGCAATTGTGGTGAGAGAAAGTCCCATGAAGTGAAATTTTCCAAGACCAGGCCTAAGGGAAGAGAGCTAGGAGGGTGTAGAAGAGGGAGCACCATAGTTGCCAAGCATGGGCACAAAGCAAAAAATCATATTTTATAGATTCCATTTTTTGAGAAAAAAAAGGAAAATTGAAGGTAGGAAGTGATGAGCACTCGGTGATACTGAGAGGGGGGTGAATCAGTATCTAATAATATTTTAATTTTCAAAACTTAACCAATCATAATGAAAACATTCAAGTGATATCTAACAATTAAGTACACAATGAGAACACACGATTCACATGGGAAACCCTTTCGAGAGAAAACCACGACAAAAAATTGCTTATATATTATACATTAATCTTTGCCTTCTTCTTCTTCTTCTTGTAGGCTCCAACCTACTAGAGACTCCAATATCCACTTGACATAAATATAGGCTCCAACCTATTGGAGGATTCAACCCCAACACAAACTAAGCTCCAACCTAGCAAGAGGCTTCAACCTCTCTTTGATAGGTTCCAACTATTGGAGGCTCCAACCCCCACACAAACTAAGCTCCGACCCACAAGAGGCACCAATCTCTTCTTTGATAGGTTCCAACCTAAAAATTCTTCAATGGATGATATGTCTTCACAAGATCTAAATGTAGATATGCTTTCCCTCACAAATATGATCAACAACTTGAATGATGTAAATCTTAACTTCACAAATCAGATCCACACTCATACACTTTCCTTCACAAATTGATTCAAATGATGCACACTCTTCTTTCACAAATCTAATCCAATCTATGACAATTTTTTCCTTCAAATCTGATCACAAAAATACTTTAAAATCTGCACTTATATATTTCTCAAATCTTCTCTTATGCACTTTCAGATCTACTCTTATACTCCTACAAAAATCTACCCTTATATTCTTCCTAGATCCGGTCTTAATCTCTTCATAAATTTTGCCTTGAATATTATTTTGATCCACTATCATTTTTATTTAAATATACTCATAGAAACATCATAGATCTACACAATTTAACCTCATACATTTGCACTTAATCTTCTTTAAGTTTGCACATTAATATTCTTATAAGATCTGATATAAGTATGTTGCATTCTTCATTTATACTTTTGCATGATTCTCCTTAACTAATCAAATAATATTGCATTTATGACTTGTCAATTTGTCCTCCTTGCATCACCCTTTTATGTAACACAATATGCCTCTTCAAAGGAATGTGTCACTTCACAAAAGAGGTCAAATTCACACTTCATAATTTTAATTTTAATTTACTTTAAATCCCAAAGTTGGGCACCAATATCAAGAGGGGCCGACCCCTTTGAAAAAATAAATTATTTATAATTTTAAATTCCTCGAGTGGGGCACTAGATGCCAAGGGTCGGCCTCTTTAAAATATTTCTTTTATCAACACTAAATAGTCCTTCAAGACATGGGTTGGCCCATGTGGGAATATTATTATTTTGTAAAATAATTGACTCCTCCTTGCCTAAAAATATCTCTATAATAGTGCCATAAATTTGGCACAAGACTTGCACAATAATTTAGTCATCTCTTGATTTTGGACTTGTTCTTTGACATTAATGACAACATCTATTCCCTTTGACACCAATGACAATATTTCCAACAATCTCCCCCTTTGTCATTGATGGCAATACAAACATAATTCTCTCCTTATGTATTGCTCCCCTTTACTCTATCTCTCCCCCTTTGACATCAATGGTCAAGGGATGTACCATATATTTCTCCTTCATGATGTGATTCTTTCTCATTTTTGTGATGCTCCCCCTATCTATAAATCTCCCCCTTTCTTGATCTTCCCTTTTCTCTAATTCTCTACCTTTGTCTTTTTGTCACTTGGGTGATATGCTTCCTCTGTAGCTGTCCAAATAAATAATTTAGATGATCTTCTCAAGTTTAACACATTACGAACTTATTTTTCTATCCATCATTCACTATGCATCTTACAAAAAAGCACTTTCAACTCTTCAAAAAGAATCTCCCCCTTTCTATAATGCTTCCACTTGACATTAATGGCATCATTCTTCCATTCTATAACTCTCTCTTCTTGAAAATTTCTTTTTGATATCAATGGTAATAAATATTTCATCTATCTCTAATTTTTCTCATCCACAAAGTTGTAGCTTTCAATCCTTTTATAATTCTCCATGTTTTTGCTATAACCTTTTCCGCTATTCACATTCTCATCAACTTCTTTATGATATTCTGTCATTCATACATGATCTTTCTTATTTGCATGCCACTCATATTATAACATTCCTCTTCAATGTTCTATAAAAATTTCATTATCCATGATTTAAAGACTATCACCATATTCAATGTGTCATACTTCTTATACCTTTGATGACTATATTGTTATCATTCCCACTGTACCTTTCTTTAAAAAAATGCTGCCATGCATAATTTATCAACCATCCTATCATACATGCTTTGAACTGTACTTTGTTGGAGTGTTTATGGTTTTTATATCTCATATTTTTTAACCTTCATCATCCCAATAACATAATTCAATAATCTTGTTGTATGCCTACCCATTCTTTAGTCTCTCTTTCTTTTCTCCAATCATATCTTCTCTCTCTCTAATAATTCTTCCCATTTGATCAATGACAACAAAATTCTCATATGGAATATGCCTTAGCTGATTTATCTTGAACTACATTCTCCATGGAGCTAAAGGATAATGCATTAGTTATCTCCCCCTAAACTCATACTTGTCCTCATATTTGTTCTTGAAGTGCATTTTGTACAATCATAGATTCTTCTTTCTTCTCATTATTTTTTTCTTGTTTCCTTCTCCATGCTTTTGTATTTTATTTCTTTTGATTATCCATGGCTTCCATTTTCTTGTTCTTCTCAAGGAGTTCAAAACCACTTCTACAAAAATGTGTCATATTCCCATAATTATTGGACTTGCAGCACATAATATTATAATTCACCAAATGACCAAAGTAATTATAGCTTCTTCTTGAAAAATCATAAGCATATTTGCTCCATCCATCATTTCTTTCCTTATGACCAAAATGGTTGCATTTATAACATATGATGTCATCTTTTCTATTTGGTAACTCATGAGAACTTCTATTCTTGATCCAACCACTGTTTCTTGCATGTGTCCAACAATCTATTGCTTGTGACCAAAGTTATTACATGAATAGAAATAACCATAAAATGAATGTTAAGACTTGTTCATTTGTGCTTGCCTTGGGGGAAACGATCTTGTGAATTTATCCTTGTTGTCTCTATGGGGAACATTAGCTTTCTACAAGACATTGTTTTCCCTCATCTTATTATTCTCATTATTGATTGAGCCTTTTAGAACATTTGTATAGCCTTTAGGTTTTTTGTCATTTCCTTTCTTTTATTGCTCATTTGAAGGTTGATCTTCCTTTTCTTTATGACCAAGATTTTTCTTTATGCATGATGATTTTTTCCCATCTATAATATCATCCATGAATTCAATTTACCAACCTTGAGGATCATGTTTGGCTTGGTAGTTGTTCTCTCTAATTATTTCCTTAAGTAACCAATTTTTGATTCATTGGGATTTGAACTTTACCTTTCTTCATAGTCAATACTCTTCTCATTTTTCAAGTTCCTATTTGATTGAGTGCTTGCTTTCTCCAATTCCTTTCTCAAGGAGATAATTTTGGATTCTAACCTTTCTTAATTATTTTCCATTTCCCTTAATTGGATTTTCATTCCTTAATCCTTTTTTCCTCTTTGCACTTAACTTTTAGATCTAGGATTATTTTTTGGGCTTCTTTCTCATTCTTTTTCTCTTCTTCAAATTGAACTTTTATGCCCACAATTATCTTCTCAACTTCTTCAAGGGCTTGTGATACCTTCACTTTGCATTCACTTTCTTCTTGATTTTTATTTTATTTTATACATGTGCATTTCTTCTTTTAAGTGAATGAATTACATTATACACAAGATAAATTTCTTCCTCAAGATCCACTTCTTCATCAATCTCATTCTTCTTGTCTCTATCATCATTTTCTTTCATCGTCATGAAAAGTATTTCTTCCCTCAAATATTTCTCTTCTTTTATTTTGTCTTCACTTTTTACCTAAACACATTTAGAAACACAATAATCAGTTTTATCACAATTAAAAAATTTATTCTTACCTTTGTATATGTCAGATTCTTCTTCGAGCTTTTTATCAACATGCACTTCCTTTGCATTCGATTCATTTCTTGAGCTATCACTTGATTCATGCTTTGATTTCTTCATCCCTTTTGATGCCTTAAATTTTACTTCTTTAGATGAATTCTCTTCTTCTAACTCCATAACTACCATTTCATCATATTGTTCTTCTTCTAAATCCATTTTGACATTTTCTTCTCTTTTTAACTTTAATTTCTTTCACTCACAAGGTTATCTTCTTTTTCAAAGATATCATCTTTCTTTTATGTTTCTATGTGTATTCCAAGTGCCACCATATCATTTTAATTTGGTTTTATTTGTCCTTATTGGTCAACATTATAATTTTTATTTCCTTTTCTTTTTCCCATATGTTCTCATAACATCTACCTTTAATCAGTTAGGCTATATTTGAAGGAACTTTCTTTGATACCAATTGATGAGAACATAGTGATATTGAGAGGGGGGTGAATCGTATCTAATAATATTTTACTTTTTAAAACTTAACCAATCACAATGAAAACATTCAAGTAAGATCTAAAAATTAATTACACAATGAGAATGTATGATTTACGTGGAAACCCTTTCGAGAGAAAACCACAATAAAATATTGCTTATTTATTATAGATTAATCTTCTTGTAGGATCCAACCTACCGGAGACTCCAATCTCTACTTGACATAAATATAGGCTCCAACCTATTGGAGGCTTCAACCCCCACACAATTTTAGCTCCAACCCAAGAAGAGGCTCCAACCTCTATTTGATAGGTTCCAACTTATTGGAGGATCCAACCCCCACACAAACTAAGCTCCAATCCAACAAGAGGAACCAATATCTTCTTTGATAGGAACCAACCTCAAAATTATTCAATGGATGATATGTCTTTACAATATCTAAATGTAGATATGCTTTCCCTCACAAATTTGATCAACAAATTGAATGATGTAAATCTTAACTTCACAAATCAGATCCACACTCATACACTTTCCTTCCTTCACAAATTGATTCAAATGATGCACACTCTTCTTTCACAAATATGATCCAATCTATGAAAATGTTTTCCTTTAAATACGATCTCAAAAATACTTTCAAATCTGCACTTATATATTTTTCAAATTTGATCTTATGCACTTTCAAATCGGCTCTTATACTCTTCCTATATTTTCTCTTAATCTCTTCATAGATCTGCATAATTTAACCTCATACATCTGCACTTTAATCTTGTTTGAGTCTACACATTAATCTTCTCATAAGATCTGATATAAATATGTTGCATTCTTCATTTACACTTCTTTGTTCTACTTAAATAATCAAATAATATTGCATTTATGACTTGTCAATTTGTTGTCCTTGAATCACCCTTTTATATAACACAATATGCCTCATCAAAGGAATGTGTCAATTCACAAAAAAGGTCAGCCTCACATTTCATAATTTTAATTTTAATTATTTTAAATCCCAAAGTTGGGCATCAATATCAAGAGGGGTTGGCCCCTTTGAAAAAAATAATTCATTTATAATTTTAAATTCTTCAAGTGGGGTGCTAGATGCCAAGGGTTGGGCTCTTTAAAAGTATATTTTATTAATGCCAAATATTCCTTCAAGACATGGGTTGACTCATGTGGGAATATTATTATTTTACAAAATAATTGACTCCTCCTTGTCCAACAGTATCTCGATAATAATGCCATAAATTTGGCACAAGTCTTGCACAATAATTTAGCCGTCTCCTAATTTTGGACTTGTCCTTTGACATCAATGACAATATCTATTCCTTTGAAATTAATGGCAATATTTCCAATAGGAAGATGAAGGAGAGATGATCATCAATTGACATCTTAATGTGAAACACTTTTCAAGTTGTTATTTGAGATTGATAGGGAGTGGAAAGCAAACAAAAAACTAAGTCACTTGTTATATTTTTAAAATAGGATGCTTGTCAAAAGAGGAAAAATTGAAATTGGCTTTGAGTTGTTGCCAATAAAGCTAATTAAAATTAGTAGGGTCCCACGCAGATCATGAAAAATTTGAATTCCCTTTTTAAACAAGTGCTTCCCTTGAGGTTTTTGAAGATACCAAGAGGTTTATCATCTTGTTGCATTAAGTGATTCCATGGAATGGAAGAGGTAAAAGCCTCAAGCCAAGAATCAAGGTTTGATCAAACTAGGATAGCTTATTAGAATTTATTTTCCAAGTTGACCAAATGGAATCAAAAGGAGTGAACCCGCGAGTTTTAAAAAATGGTGCAAGAAGCAATTTATCTTTCCAATTGAACACAGTCCAAGTTTTCCCAACAATAGAAAATTGTATGCAGTATTAAACAAAGCACTTCCAAGAGGCCTCTCCATCTATTTCCCTAACGATCTGCTTTGTAGTAAGACATACTCCTTATTTATACAAGCCAATAATTCCCAAACCCCTTCTATCTTTTGGTTGGATGTAATGGGCCCATGAGGTTGTAGGAAGGCATTCCTTATTTCTCCACTTGGCCCAAAGGAAACTCCTAATCAATTGGGTCATCTAATTTTAGAAACTCTTAGAGTGGAACCATCAGGAAGAGATGTAAACATGGCTATCTAGGAAGATTTTGTTTGCCACTTGTATTTGTCCAGGCATGAATCAAAACCAATTGGTTCAATTCATGAGATTTTCTTGATTTTTCTCATGAAACACTTTCACGTAACCTTGAGGGAGATTCTAATACCAAAGGGAATCCATATGTATCTAGTGATAGATTCATGTTTCACTTCATGCCAATCACTAGGGATCCAAGGAGGTTGAGGGATAGAGTGGGTCATAATAAATTTAGTTTAATGCATGACCAATTGAGAACCAAAAATAGTACAAAAGAGCTCCAATATGTCTAATTTGTGAGTCACCTTCTTAGCAGAATTATGGATAAAAAAGTATGTTATCATCTGTGAACAATGATTTGCACCAAGCTAATCAAGGACAACACAAACAAGGTTAGTCATTCAAATTAGCAAAAACATCATTCCCTATGAGATTCTTGATGAAACAAAGATGGAAACATGAAACAAAAGTACAAAAGAAAGCAAATGAAAGCATGTTAACAAACTAAATAGATCAAACCTCCATCCCATAGGGGGATTGGTGTCACTTTGATGTGGAAAATGGACCTTTCTCAATCCTTTTGATAAGCTTCAAGGTACTTGATGAATTTGGAGTAGAATAACAATGCCTAAGATTATGGATGAAAATGGATTTGATAAATGCCAATTTCCCTAAAAAATAGTGATAGAAATTAGATGATTGGTGGATGAAATGAGCATAATGACTTTGGATGAGATTGTGGATGCATTTCAAGTAGAAGAGGCTTCTAATTATAGGAGTGAAGGGTTGAAGAAAGAGTGAAATTGATGAATGTGGGATAAAATGGGAGCCAATGAGAATGTGACACTTGTCACAATTCTATTAGAGGAAGTTGGAGCACATTTTGGGAAATGTGTGAGTGGAGGAGGATGGAAGAGAAATAAATGAGAATGGTTGAGGGTTTGAAAGGTTGTAAGAATTGAATGAATATGGTTGGAGATGTAAAAGGATGTAAGAGAAGTTATTGTGGATGTGAGAGGTTTTTGAAAACCTTTGGAGGGAAATTGAATGAGAGGTGGTTGAGAGGAATATTCCTTGGAATATATCATTGTGAGGATAAATGAGGTAATTAGATAGCTAAAAGAAATGAATTTCATGTGCAACCTAGTTAGTTGACCACGGGTTGATTTAACTCTTGAGGAGTTAAAAGTTGGAGGATTTATTAATGATGATTAGAAAGTGATTTAGGATTAAATTCAAATTAATTAATTGGAATGAATTAGGAGATTGTGACATTTGGTTTGATTGATTTAATTAAATGAGAGGACTTTGGGGATTTAATTAAACAAATTGATTTATTTAATCAAACATGATGAACAATTAGTTAGAAGAAGGGTGAATTAATCAATAAATTTAATTAATAGCTAAATTTGCTAACTTTAACTAAATAATGCTAATTATTTAATTAATTGGTTAGTTCAAGGTGATTTTGGAAGAAACAATGTTAATTAATTAGAATCAGATGCATACTATCAATGAAGATTTTTTACTTGTCTATATTTTGCCCCTCTTTGAAGCAATGTACCTGCTGCATTGGTTCAAAGAATAACACTGCCATGATCAAAATTCAATTTTTTTTCTAGATGCCCCACTACTACCCTAGTAGAAGAAAGTACATTGGTACATTGCCCCCTTGAGAGATCAAGCGAAAATTTCAATTTTAGGTTGAGGTCACGACAAAGAGGTTCAAGATGGTGAAATGAGAAGGTTAAATGAACAAATCTATTTGATGATGACAATGCAAATAAGATGGTTTTAAGATGCTTAGAATAAAATCTATATTATCCTAAACATCTGAAATGATGATGCAATGCATGTGAGATGGATAATGTTTACTATTGTGATGATATTCCATGATTATGTAGAATGTAGACACTTTGTGGATGAAATGAAACCATGTTAGCATGAAAGAGGATAGAAGAATGAGAGGGATCAACCCTTGATTTCAAGATGTAAAAGTCTAACAAGTCTATGAGTCATCGATACTTTATTAGATATGGTGATGAGTGATGATGATTTTCTTATCTAGGGGTTGGGAGATGAATGACACAACTTTCCTTATGTTTGATAACACACATAGATATGATGCATCAAGGTATGGACAACCAAGATGGTGTTGTATCTAGTACGATGGACTTTGACTCGACAAATAGATAGGAGTATTCTTTTTCACACCTAATATACAAAAACCTTACTAAGATGCACTTCAGAAGTTTCAAACCTCTCATACCAAAACATAGAAAGGAATAACCTATCTATGTAATAGTCAACAAGTTGTACAAAACACCTTCCATACATACCTAATAAAGTAAATATTCACCAATTTATATTACAAGAGCATCCAACAAGCACAACATACAAAAGATAATGATCAATGCCCCATTCCTTTCTCTCTAAATTAGTTTGATAGACATCATCGAGAGGTCATTAGAATGAGCACAATAAGATAAATCAAAGAAAATATCAAGTAAATAAACAAGACAATGTTCTTCATACCTCTACCCAGGGATATGTTTTGCTTAGGATACATATCCAAAATGATTGCTAAAGATAATGCCCATTGTAGGAAGGATGCATCCTAGGACATGTCAGTGGATGGTGGAAAGTTGATAGGTTGTTTGAAAGGCTGTTGATATAAGGTTGAATGAGATGTTTGAGAATGATCAAGAGTTTGATTTTGCATTTTAAATTTTGTTGTTTGATTTTGATTTTGCATTGGAAGTTTGCTTTTGTTGATTTTTGTGGTTGTTTCTATTTGTATTGCCAAAGGATGAAGGTGACAATTGATTTATTATGGATGATTGATTATTGTGGGTGAAGTGAAATGAGACAGATGGATTTTTTCAAATATTTGGATGTTTTTGCAATGTTTTGAGGTTGTTTTTGGGTTTTTTAGAGATTTTTTTTTTTTTTTGTGTGTTTTGTGTCTCAATGGCTCATCAATGATGGCCTTTCCTACATTTAAGCTCAAAGATGACATAGTTTGGATACCATATTTTTGATGTTTTATATTTTTATGTGTGTTTTTGGAATTTTTGCATGATTTTGATGATTTGGATATGGATATGTGTGACAATATTAGTGATCTATTTTGGGATTTTATTGAAAACCAAAGTAGGGTTGATTGATTTGATTGATGGATTGATGATGATAACATTTTTGAGGATACACAACAATGCAAGGATAGTGTTAAGCAACACAAGGATTGGGAAGGATATCTTGAGATGATGATGGATTGATTAGATTTGATTGATGGATTGATGATGATAACATTGTTAAGGATACACAACAGTACAAGGATAGTGTTAATCAACACAAGGATTGGGAAGGATATCCCAAGATAATGATGGATTGATTGGATTTGATTGATCAAGATTTTGAAGCTTGGTTTGGAACAAAAGTTGTTTTGAATGATTTGATGTGATGTTGAAGCACATGTTAGATGCAATTGAAATTGATTATTTGGATTGATGTTTGATGAAAGATAAAGCTTGATAAGGAACATCTTCTCATCAAAATATGCCATGGTCTAGTGATTTGGAATTTTTGGCTCATAGATACTTTGGACCAATTTGATTTCACATTTTCCAATGTTCAGATCACCACATAAGTTAGACGATATAGATCAAGATTTATTCCCAAAGCAAGATGTAAATATCTGCTCCCAGTGTCTAGCAAGATATGGAATGTCATGGGTGGATTCTTGGATAGATGTATGGATGAATGGATATGGATTATCTTGTGATGAGATAATGTGTAAAGAATGATCATTTGGATAATGCTTCATGGCTCAAATAATGTTGGATAGGATATGATCAATGAAAATGAACCATGTCAAGATGTGTACCATAAGCAAGTGTAAAGTGTGCACCAAACTTTTTCAAGATCAAGATAATTTGGAAGATGGATGTAGATATATGAAAATGGATTGGATAAATGCTTAATGGATGAATGGATTTATTATGGATAAGATGGATGGAATGCTGGATTTATTATGGATGAGATAAGATGCTTTTACCTAAACTAGCACACACAAATGCTCGATTCTACAAATGATGCATGTTTTCTAGGTTTTCATCATGGTACCTATCCAAAGCGCTACCATAGTGGTTTTCATTGGAGGATGATTTTTTTCTTTACTATTTTCATGATTTTTTTTTTTTGGTTTTTAATGATAGATTTTAAGTTCATTAATAACCACTTGGTGTTACTGATATAGATGCTTCTGTCATAATGTGCCATCAATATCCTACTTAAAGAAGTTTCTTTGCTAAGATATGTGCACTTGAATGCAACTTTTGAGATTCTTGATCTACTTTGTTGATACCAGAGTTAACTCTATCTTTATACGAGCATCACAATAGAGTTCCTTTTTAATCCTTATGATGAAGGGTTGTTGCCAATACATGGTAAATATGATAATTGGATATCATGCATGGTAAAATGGATGATGGAGTGTGTTTAGGAATATAAGATGGATTGGTTGATAGTTTGGAACCTTTGACTCTCCAAACTTGGGAAGATGAGCAATGGTGGGTGGATATGAAAGTGTGTGTGGAATTAGGACCAACTACTTGATATGCTTTGTACATTGCTTGATAAGCCTTATTGTTCTTTTGTAGACATCTTTGATGGATACTTTTCCCTTTTTGATTTTCCCCCATAGTTTCTTTGACTAATGGAGTTTGATATGGATAATCTTTCTTTGTATTCTTTGGTATCCATTTGTATTTGATTTGTCCTTCATGCCTTACAACTTATTTTGTTTTGATAGCATTCTTCTTTCTTTTATTCATATCTTTCTTTTGATGTTGGTCCTGATTCGTGGATGGGGTGATGGGTGGATAAAGATTCATGATGTGGGTGGTTTTAGTATTAGCATTGGTTTCATCATAAGGATTCTTCATGCTCCTATGTTGATGTTTGATTGAGACATAGATGCCCCTAGTATTATGGAAGTAGTACCTTCATGCTTTGATTTTGACTATTTTGAGAGTTCTTTTTTAGCAAGCATTCTCTGATAAATGACCACTATAGATGATGCTATTGGAATTTGCTGCTTTATTGTCTTTGGAATATCCTATTCGGTATGACCTGTTTCCTTGAGTGGATAATGTTGGATATCTTCATACATGATTTCCTCAATCTGAACTCGGGATATATCTGATCCCAATGTTGACAACTTAGTTTGATTGTAGGAATCAACAAGTTTCCTTTTTGTGTAATAATGTTAGGAGTAAAGGAATCCTATTATGAATGAAGATCATCTACATGTCCATCCAAAGAAAGCATCTCATGGGTAGATGGAGTATGTGCTATATGGATGTGATATCTTGCATAGATTGGAGAGTGTCCATTAAATCATTGTAGTATCTTGGAGATACGAATTCTTGATCTTGACTGATTTCAGAATTGCTTTCAACATGCTTTGGGTCAAGTTCTTGACATGGGTCAATTTCAAAGGATGGATTACTTACAAAGGGTTCTTGGATATCTTCATTGGGAATAGGAAGTGGCTCAATATCCTCTTGAGCTTTGAGTGGATTTGGATCAAGTGTGGAGTTGAGGATTCCTTTAATATTTGCAACCATGAATCAAAGGATGCCAATATGTCTTGGAAAGGACCATTGCTAGACTTTGGTGAAAGATATTGATCATGCTTTGGAATAAATTCTTGAGATATGTCCTCTAACTCATTAGATGATGTAGATGTATTTTCAACATGATCATTGGTGGATGGACCTTGGATTATGTCAATAGGATCAAATAATTCTAACACTCCTTGAAATAGATCATTGTTGGATATTATTGGTGAATTTTGATCATGATTGAAAAGTGACTCTTGATGCATGTTGATTTGATCATTGGATGGGGTAGAAACATATTCAAGGTTCTCATTGATGGATATATCTTGATCATTATTTTCAATAATCGTGGTGGAGAGATTGTCACTGTTATCACTAGTGGTTGAATCTTGATCATTGTCATCAATATTTATTCTTTGTTGATCAATAAGGTCTTGGATGAGATTTTTGAGTTGAATACACTTTTATGTTTTATGATGATTGTATCTATGATGCTCACAATCAGATCTACCCTTATTCCAATGGAAGTTTATGATAGAGTTGAAAGCACTTACTTTTGGAAGAGTGATGAGTTTTGCATTAACTAGTTTTTTTAATGCTGATTCAATTGGCTCTCCCAAAGGAGTGTATTCACATTTGTTATCTTGTGAGATTAGTATTTTAAATTGACCTTGTGGTGATTCTTGTTGTGATTGATCTTAAGAATGTGGTGATTGATCTTCAAGATGAGGTGATTGGGTTTGTTGTTGATGTTGTTGATCTTGATATCCAACCTCTTGACATTGGAGTTATTGTTCTTGATGTGGTTGGGGACACAACTCAATGTTTTGATGACATGGTTTAACCAATGGGGAAGTGTGTAGATTTTGGGGTGGAGATGTCTCTTGGTGATATGAATCAAAAAATTTCATAAGTATAGCAATTTGATTTCACAAAAAAATTTCTTGATTTTGATCTTGACACCCTTGATATAGTTGATTTGGTTGTTGGTCAAGCATATTTGGAATATACACTTGTGGTATTTGTATGGGATCATGTACAAATTATTTTGGACAATGTTTTGATTTTGGATGATGTTTAGATTTGGCATTATAGGTTGAAATTGAACATTGTTGTGGTTTGGAAACACATTTCTTTGATTTTGATTTTGCATGGTGTTACCTTGACTTGGATCAATACATTGAGTTGTCAATATATTGCTTATATTTTGAACAACATTGGTTTGATTTACAAACGTATCTATCCCATAGTTCACCAAGTGTGTATTTGATACGTTCATGTTGGATAAGTTTGTACTTGGTATATTCACATTTGGCATGTATGGATTGGATGGGATAATGTTGTTTTGTTGAAGACTCATGTATTGATAATTTGGTTGATAGATTTTTAAGTTTTGACTTTGATTTAAATATACCATATGGAAAGGTGTTCCAAAATTTATATTGGGCATACCCACATTTTTTGTATCATTGAGGTTTGTAGGAGATAATGATCCCATGCCTGGATTGTATAAATGTGAGTTTAGATAATCAATTTGCATTGTAAGGATTTGATAGTTTGGTTGACTTAGATCACTCATGATGTATGAATCAAGTTTATATTCCATGTTTTTCTTGTGTTTTGACCTTGTTGCAAAAGTGACCCTCTAAGGTGTTTAGGAACAAATGATGAGATGAAAGATGAAAGGGTGATTGATATGGGTGTTTGAACTTTTAAGAAATTTGGATCAATGCTAGACTTTAGGATTTGATTTTGATTGTTTTGATTGGATAATGAACTTGTAAACCCTAATCTGTTAGATGTGATTTTTAGGATAAATTTTTTCAAAGGGGTGCTAATTTAACTAGAGGTATGGGAAAGGATGCATTCTCATGCTCCTAACTAAACAAGGTGATTTTGATTTGGTTTGATGATTTACCCAAGTCTAGAATATTGATGTTTCCAAAGCTCTAAAAGTTGTTTGTGGGATGGAATTGATAAATTTCTTGGGATGGATGAAAGGGTTGATTTGATCCTAAATGAACCTAAGAGGGACCTTGTATTCAAGATGGTGAAGAACATGCCTTACCCTATGAGTAATTAAAATCAACAGATCAATGTTTTTCTTGGAAGACCATAAGACCAAAGATAACAAGCACATGTGTGGGGTTCAATTGATTTAATCTTGGTTAATGAATTGATTTTACCACATCCACACCTCTTGCTTAAGTTTCAAATTGAATGTTTATGTATCAATTCCTTTTCATTCCACGAGGTACATTATGTGAAAATCAAAGAATGAAAGGCATAGTTTTCCTAGGTTGACTCTGGAGAGAACAAATTGAGATATGGGCCCAAATATTCAGAAGCCTCTAAGGATAAAATCCTTAGGGACAAGCAGTAATAATTGGACTCTTCAAAGATATATTCTCTTTCCAAAGGGTTTGAAATTTTGATGACTTGTTTAATGTTTGTTTCAAAGTTTTAGATCCAAGCAAAGTATTTGAATGAACCAAAAATTGTACAACCCTAAGATAGAAATGATAATATTTTTTGAGTCCCCACTTAGATTTCTCCAATCACTGAGACAAAGCGAATAGCTAGAGATTTGGCAACACTGGCTCCCCTCCATGACACACACTTCTCAGGACCACCAAATCACAAAATACTAAAGATCCAGAGACCTTAAGGATTTATATGTTTCTAATTTGAATAGTACAAATGTGGGGTGGCTTCAGAATGACCATTCTTGCACCAACAAATAGCAAGGATTTTGGCTTTTAAACAAGTAGGTTGTAGTAAGGACTTCCGTTTGAGGTGGCCATACACGTGACAAGATTACCTCAAGACTATGGCGAGTCAAGAGGCCTCCCAGTCCTTTCCCTAAGGAAGGATTTTTTATGTATCACATGGATACTACGGGTGACACTTGTCAGTATGACACATCCACAACTATTGTGTAATTCCCATAATTTTATGCCAGAAAAACCCAACTATATATATATATATATATTTTAAACCATAGGTTTATGTCCTATCTCATACAAAATCAACCACCTTTGCACAATGCAACTTCAAGAGCCTATCACCAAATGAAAAAGAAATTTAGGGAATGAGGAAATTCACATAGAACCACTAGCTATAAGGTCATGTTGACTGACTCTATGGTCAGGTGCTATAGATTAAAGGATTAAGTTCCCTACACCAAAAAAATGCCACCACCCAAGAGCTTCTTATTTAATTTGGAAATTTAGCCTTCACATTTCCTTAAGTGTTGTGATGCCATGACTGGGTCCAATTTCAATTATATAGTTGTTAATGCTATTATAGCTATTTCTAAATCTACGTGGGTCAAAATTTAAGACCACTAATATAGGAATACTCTAATATAATTCTCTCAAAACAAAATTATCATCATCACTTGTTATAAATGGTGTACTTAATGTTGAAATCACCTATTTTCCTTAGTAACATTTGCCACTATTCCAACTATTGGTAAACACAGTAAAGTCATTAAATATGATTGTCACTATTATTTATAATCATGTTAATACTAATATTGTGGTAGGTCCCCCTTACAATTTACTGAGTTGATTTTAAGAGATTCGCCAACGAATCAAAAATAACATTATTTCCCATTAATTACAAATTAAATATAGGGGATATTATCAACGTTGTTAATGATGGTTTTATTGATTCGATAACAATTCTTAAGAATGGTATCAAATTATCATTTAGCAAGAATATTAAATTCTTGTAAATATAAAATAATTGGCTTGAGCCAATTTCATTACTAATATAAAACTTTATTAATTACTTAATCATATTAACCCACTCAAAATTATAACATCCTAAATACTTACATTTAATACCAATATTAAATATCATCTATATTATGTGTGGATAAATTAACAATCCTTTTTATTATTATTATTATAATTATATTTATACATATACTTTTTAAAGAAATTACTCATATATTTTTTTAACCATAATTTAAAACAAAATGAAAAGCAAAGAGTAACTTAAAATTTAATAAATGAAAAAGATTTACTACCTAATTACCTCATCCTATTTATGTTCATTACTTTCTTTTTTTTATTATTCTAACCTACAATTCACGTATCCCTTCCTTCCACTTTCATTTTCTTTCTTTTATAAGTTACTTGAACATGTTAATTTTATTTTAATGGGAATTTTCATCACTCCTTTTAGCTTACATTAATTGTCTACAACTATAAAGGAACATAGTTATTTCTTCTTGTAATGTTATTAGTGAATATTTTATTTATTTTATCAAGAGTTCCCATAGGTGCATGTTTTAATTTTCACATGAAAGATGTCTATGGTTTTATTATAAATCTTTGAACTTACACCACTATGAGTGTTACTCATGTGAATGGATTTATCAATAGGGGCCCTACTTTGAGAAGAAATAATATTGAACTTGTAGACATGTAAAATGTACTGATTGACATTGGGCATCTGACCCTGACCACTGACATCGTTTCATCCTGTATCATCCTTTGGTCTAACCATTTAATCAAATACCTCTATTTGATCAAATTCATTAATATTTCTTCTCTTAATTAAATAAATCAGTTATCTAATTAATTCACCCCCTCTCGATAATTAAATCAACTAGCCTGATCTAACTATCCCTTTTAATTAAATAATTAACTTTATTTGATTAAATTTCTAAAGTCTATCTATTAAATTAAATAAATTAAAACCTTATTTAGTTTAATCTAACATCATCTCTTTTAATTAAATAAATCAAAATCCTGATTTAATTAATCCCTTATCACATTCTTCTCATATTTGATTTAAATAAATCCACAAATTTAAGTCAAATAGGTCACATCATTTAATCCCTTCATTAAATTAATTAACCTTGATTAATTTAAATCTCTTCTCATGTCCCATCCTCTAGCTTTTCCCACTTGCACATGAAAATAGATTTAATTGATTTATTAAATCTCTATTTTCTTCAACAAGGCATCTTTTAAGGAATATTCCTCAAGTTTGAATTCAAAATCCAAGTGGGATGAGTCCTTCCAACAAGGCATTTACTCTCTCTTACATGTCCTTTTCCTTGAGCCAAGTGGCATTCAATGCATTCTTCCTTCCCTTTCGCATGTCATTTCAACAAATTCAAAATTCAAATATATGCATTTATTGACACATTCTTCAAAAATTGCACATCGTCCATCCATTCACAAGTGGACAAGTGGCACTTTACCATTAGCTAATTCTTAGTCCCACATTGCTCTATTTTGGACATCTCCTCAACTTAGCATTCTATAAATAAGAGGCTAATCTCCTCATTCTATCATCCACAATTTGAGTAAACTTACTATGCTCAAATCATTAGCAATTTTCATCCATTATCATTGAGTTCATAGCTAGGTTATGCAGAATTTCACCTTGGATCATACTTCAATCATCAACAAAGTGGATCACTCTTCATCACACATCAATCTTGCATCATAGGAGTTAGGAAAGGGTCAATTTTCACATCAAATTGGCACCAATTCCCCCATCAGATCAAGAGTTTGCATTGTCTTCAATAGGATTTAGCTTGCTTTATTTCCTATTTTAAACTTTGCTAATGGATTTCATGGGGAATCCTTGTTCTTGCTTGCATATTACCTTATAATGTGTTTTTTCATTGTGTTTTGCAGGTATTTGGATTGGGGTTCAACATTTTGGTACTAAAAGGAGGGCAATCTCACATTCTAATCACATTTTTTGTCAAAATTCCACGTTTTTGTTTGTCTACAAGAAAAGTCCACTCTGGAAGCTCAGCATCAATGTTCAACACCATTGGTTCTCCAACTTTGCTATATGGAACCACTAAAAATTTAAACTGTGATGCTTTAGTCTTCCCGCCCATAAATTTGAATTCCAAACTATGTCACTGAACCTATCTAACCCGTAGGAATTTAAAAAAAAAAATCAAACTACATTGCTGGACAAAGGTGCGATGTAGTCATGCTCACTGGCCTAACTACAGAGTGATGCTGATAGTCAAGTGGCACTATACAACACCGCTAGGGAAATCAAACTGTGACGCCTTCGTGGATTGCATTGCTGGAGGGGAGTATGAAGTGAAATTTTATTTGTAGCACATATTTTTTTAAAATTATGATTCTTCTATCTATTTTTTGCCTTTTTGATCTCTGTTTTGCAGAATATAACTAATTTTTCTTGTAGGTTGGATCGATCAAAGATAAAAAAGGAAGAGAAGCATGATTATTTTATTTCATAAAAACAAGTGTTTTTAAATACTCTAGTATTTGTTTAACACTCTTGGAGGATTCATTACTCCTCTTAAGGAAAAATTTGTCATCTTTTTATGTTTAGGATTTACTAATTTTGTTTTGGCTTTAAAAAGAACTTTTGAATTCTTGTTACAAAAGGGCTTAAAAAGAACATTAGGACTCAAATTTACTAAAGTTTGCTTTGGGATTAAAAAATTGAACAAGACAAATTGTCACACTTACTTTGGTGCTTTTAAAATGAACTCACAATTGCTTTGAAATGTTAAAATGAACATGTGAAACTTCTTTTTTGTGATTGCTTACTTAAACTAACATCATCAAAAAGGACGTATGTGTTTCTCTTGCACTTTACAACGATCTTGAGAATAAAAAGGCCTTTTTTGTGATCTTAGGTTGAAATAAAGTAATCACCTCCACACTTCATTTTGGGAACTAAAATTGAACAAAGCTTGCTAGTGTGAGTTAGGTATATCGTGTGTGTTCTCCCTTATTTTCTAAACAAAGGTAGATTTAACTATGGATGTGCTTGCTCACTTTTGTTTACCTTTAGAGGGGCCTGCCTAAGAGACACATCTGAAAGGAGAACTCAAAGACAACTCCAACCAGTTTTTCATTCAGGCCGATATATAAATGGATAAGACTAAACTGTCAAGTACTCATGGTATGTAGGCCTTAGCCATATAGTGTCTTTTAGAACAGGTTACTATCGTAAAATTCAAAATGGGGTACTGCCATAAAAAGTATAAGAGCCCCTAGTAGGATTGATTAAAGCCTTTAGTGGCTTGCTAGATGCTCGCAAGGTGCCATGTCCCTGATGTTCCATCATTAAGAACCTTGTTTGTAGTAACCAAACAGTCCATCCAACGAGTTTATCAAAGTGGTGCATTGGAACTTAGATTCCAAGACGTTACTTGCCATGTCCAATCTTGGTTAAAGTATAGAGGTTAAGACTTCATTCTTAACATACCTTTATACTCTCTCCTTGGTTGCATGTAAAATCATCTCTTCTACTATGAAGGGCATGAGGCAAGCCCACCAAGAAAAATGTACCAATTGAGCTAGGATGTTATATTTCTTGTGAGTCAAAATGCTTTGCTTGTTTGAAAACATTTAGAAATAAACACTTAACATCATCATCAAAATTTCAAACCCTTTAGGAGGAAAATACAACTGACCAAGTTCATGTGTTATTGTTTTCCCTTGGGATTCACATCCTTAAAGGTTTCTAAACACTTGAACTTACATCTCAATTTTCCTACTAAAGATAAACAATAGGTTACCCTTGCCTTGAATTCATTAAATTTACACATAACATACTTTGTGGGATTTGAATAAATTAAGACATTGGACATCTAGTTTGGAAAACCTAATCAAAGAAGTGTTTGTGATAAAACAAAGTCACTAAGCAAAGATAACAAAAATTGAATCTCACATCTGCTAAAACCTCATGATTTCCAAGAAAGTCAAAATCCCAAAACAAAAGTCCTTGAGTCAAAGTTCAAAATTTAGGAGTCACACTCTAAAAGTCATCAAGAAATACATAGGAAGTGCAATCAAAAGCAACATATTAAGATAGGCAAAAAATTCACAAGGTTCTATAGACTCATCCCTTTGAACAATCTAGAAATGTATGCTCAATTTGAACCACTTCTTGGTTGAAAGATCTTTAGAAGTATTGTATGTTCTTCAATACCAAGGTATAGTAAACAAAGCACCTTTTTTAGGTACATCCTAGGATCAAAATCAAACCCTTCACCCATCTTCGAACATCAAAACCAAAACCATCTCATCATCAAAAGTCTTGAAAAAATCCTTTATGTTAAACTTTGGGAAAATCATTTGAAATCAAATCCAAAATCACCTTGTTTGATTGAATGTGTATAGATGCATCCTTCTCTACATGTTTGATCAAATTATCAAAACTTGTGAACAAATTCATCCCTTGATAAACATCCAACATCATGGGGTTTAGGAGTTCATTATCAATATCATCTTTTTTGGATATGAGTGTTTATATGAATCCTTCTTCTCACACCTAGAAAAATCAGCATCTTGTGAACAATTTAACTCTAGGACAACATCCAACCTCTTAGAGTTCATGAGCTCACCAAAATCCAAAATCCAAAAATCTTAAATCAAGTCCTAGAGTTTAACATAACCTTCAATATTTTCTCAAAAAGAGTTCCAATCGTCCATCAAAACATCCAGCTAACATCCATATCATTATCATCCTTTGATCTTAGCATCATCCTAAATTTTTCTCTTTTTTGTTGCTAAAGGTATATCACTCCAAAGAATTAGAGATTCATCTCCCATATTTTTAAAAATTGATCCCTATTTTATGGTGTAGACTAGATCTCAACACAAGAAGAACATGGAATCCGAAAAAGAAACACCCGCTTCAAGTGATCTAAGCCAAACAAACACCAAAATGAATCTTGTTGAATCAAGCATTCCTTTGAAAAAAATTCTCTCATCATCACAAAATACACAGGAGGAAAGCCAAGAAGATCTTACCTTTGGGATGTCCCATGAAGAAATCACCAAAATGATCCAAAATCTGGAGAGCCATAAGATCATCAATATCATAATGAGGCTTAACCCTTCACTATACATGCTTGAACTAGCAAAATAAGGGGCCAAATTACCTTCTGATTTCGACGTGAGCTCTATAGTGGAACCATCTTTGGAGGTCATGCCTCCAATTTCATCCACACTCCCCCTCTCATCTACACCCCCATCACAAAGCATCACTCAAAACATCCCGCAAATCACAACATATTTTGCTCCAACCCAACCTAATGTTAATAAGGGAAATGCATTTCTTAATGCCATTCAAACACACCCCCTTGTCAACAATCAAGACTTGGATGCAAACACCATTTTGGAACAAAACATACCCCAAAATTCATTGCATAAGTATGCC
Organism: Sequoia sempervirens; assembly: GCA_007258455.2. NCBI lineage: Eukaryota > Viridiplantae > Streptophyta > Pinopsida > Cupressales > Cupressaceae > Sequoia > Sequoia sempervirens. Next base: position 46,100 of record VDFB02263378.1, read on the forward strand.
CCTCTCACTTTCCATTATCCTAATGATCCATCATCATCATCCTTTCGTGCAACACCCCAAACTTCTCTCTACATAACTTTGCAAGGAGAGGGTGACATGTTTGGACCTGGGGGTATTTTCGACACCACTTCATTTCTTCAAGAGAGAAAACCCCTCACATTTTCACCTCTTCCACCATTACCACCATTATCCACACCTCCACTTGGCTTGGGACTCCCACCTCTACCAAATATCAATCAAAATCAAACCAACATCCCAAAAATCAATCAAAACATCACACCAAACTCTCAAAACTTGTCATCGATATCATAACAACAAATGACAACAACACAAGCAATCACAATATCATTAACCAACCCCATAACATCTCCAAGCATGGGATCCTAAGGACCAACCACATCGATCACACCATTAACCACTCAAACCATCAACACAACATCACCGCTCACCACCACCACCCCCACCACCACTAAGCGCCAATATATCTAGCCAATATAGTATGGCGTTGCAAGCCACTTAGCAAGCTGCTTATCAAAAGACATTTTTACAAGTACAAAAGCAAAAATCCATGCAACTAGCTGCTCAACAAGCCGCACAACTAGCTGCTCAGCAAGCCGCTCAAGCTACACAAGTTGCTCAAGCAACCCAAGCTGCACTACAAGCACAAAAGGTTGCTCTAGCCCAGATCTTATTACAAAAACAAGTGAAACAAGTGGCACAAGTGGCACAAGCCCAAGCACAAGCCCAAGCACAAGCACAAGCTCAAGCTCAAGCTCAGGCGCACACCCAATATCAAGCGCAACAAGCACAAGCACAAGCACAAGCACAAGCATAATTTCTTGCACAAAAAAAAGCATATCAAAAAGAAATAAACCAATACCAAGAGCAGCAAGAAGCAACCCAATTAGTATCCCAACAACAAGCGTTATTGGTGCAACAAAAAGCACAACAACAGGCTCAACAACAAGAAATCTTAGTGCAACAAAAATAAGACCAACAACAAGCATTCATTATATAGCAGTAAGTGCAAGCATACATGGCTCAAAAAAATGCGCAGATATCAACAATCAACACATCAACCAATCCACCCATCACATCCACAAGTGAACCACCTCAAAACACTTTCATCCCACCTCCTAATCTACAAAACAATGTGACAACACAAATCAGGTTGCTCTTGCAACAAGTGCTCGATCTTAAATCAGGGAAAACCATGAAAACATCTAGCAACTTGTGTCCTTATCCATTTTATAAGAGCCTTGTGATGAAACCATTCCTGAAGGGATTTGATATCCCCAAGTTTGACAAGTATCATGGGATGGGAAACCCTGAAGATCACATTAGGGAATTCTAGGTTCATTGCATGGAAGTCGCATATGATGATACCTATTTGATGCAACTATTTCCTAGGAGTTTGGTGGGCCATGCTATGGAATGGTTCTCTCACCTACCCACAGGCATCAAGAAATTCCAAGAAATCATAGATGCATTCATCAAAAACTATGCATGCAATATTGCCTTGGATGTTAATCTAGAGGAACTCTCAGCTCTGAAACAAGGTAAGAATGAATCATTCACTTCATTCCTACAACGATGGTGATCCAAGGCCAATCATAGTAAATGGAACATGCCTGAGGAACAACAAGTGTGCACTATCATATCCAACCTTGACGACCTCTTGGCATTCCATCTCAAGGTCCAAGTGATCACCACATATGACCAATTGATTTCCAAGGCGCTCAACATCGAATGAGCCCTTATGACACAACCTGGAGGATCAAATTCATATCCCGAACAAAAAAATAATCGCCCACCCACTAATTACAATGATAAACCTCACACATGGGCAATAAAAAAAATGTTACAAACGATGTTATCATCGATGCCAAAGTTGTTATCAGTGCCCCTCGGAAAAACACACCCACACCACAAATCCAAATCCAACACCAAAAAAATCATCAAGCAACACAACAACCAAACAACAAACAAGCAATTAACAATGTCAATGATCAAAGGGGGCCACCCCAATGGAACAAGAATTACCCCAAGCGAAAGTACACTGCTCTGGGGGAACCACTCGAAGTCATCATGAAGAAGCTGATAAACAAAAAACTCATCAAGGCTCCCACCTATGAGAATTACCAAGAACCAGATGTGAAACCTCCTTGGTATAATGAGAATCAACTCTGTGACTTCCATAAAATCAAAGGGCACACCACAAACAACTGCATGAGACTAAAAAACATAGTCCGATATTTCATTGATCAAATAATTATAAATATGGAACAACCAATAGAAACCAAAACCTTAAGATATACATGAATCTGATGCCTAACCATGGCAATAAAGGGAATAATAACATGGATAAGGGGAAAGAAAACTTCAAGAATGTAAATCATGTGTATGACCACATCATTGCATCCCTGGATGACTACTGCACTACCATCACCGTCAAAGGATCCCATGCCAATTGTGGAGTGACCACAAGAGGCGGCAAAGTAACCATCGCAAGATCATCCTAGCAATATAGAATCCCTGCACCTAGATCTGTCCCCAATGGCTATAATGTCGTTGGTCAACTCAAAATAATTCCAACACAAATTTCCATCATGGAGTTACTAAAAATATCATCTTCCCATAAGAAAATCCTTAAGGAAGCATTGGCTTCATCCACTATCCCTATAGTTCTTGATGTAGAACAATTCCAAGCTATGGTGGAAAATATCATTACACCAAATCTCCTCACATTCTCTGACCAAGATTTTCTTGCTAAACCATCTCATAACTGTGTACTCCACTTAGAAATCCTAGTGTAGAAAATTAAATTCAAAAGGGTCTTGGTGGATGGAGGTGCAAGCTTGAATATTTGTTCCCTCAAGCTCATTAAACAATTAAAAATATCAGAGGATTCTATTGAAAAAGGAAAAGGTATCACAATAAGAGCATATGATGATCAAGAAAGAATGTCCCAAGGCACAATCAAAATCTCTATTCAAGTAGGGCCAACTATCATGGAAACCACTTGTCAGGTCTTGGACCTCGAATTGCCGTATAACATCCTCCTAAGATGTCCATGGATTCACGCAATGCAAGCAGTAGCGTCAAATTTTCATCAATGTGTCAAATTCACATATGAAGGACAAGAAGTCACCGTCCATGGAGATCCTAAACCATTCTCCTACTACAAAAGCCTCAAGGAAAAATACTATAAAATACCACAAGTACCTAAAAATGATGAGGGCCCATCTACACCATACATTGATCCCACCACTCTCACTTCCACTTCTGTGATAGAGACACCCGCCACTCCCACCATTCCCACCATCTCTAATATTAAGGTCATCATCCAAGGTAATGGTTGTGGAAACTAAATTCTCCCTAAAAATAATTTTGTGATAGGAGAGTTACCACAATCTCCTAGATCATAGGGACGTTCGCAAGTAAATGAAGCCTCCACATCTCAAACATCCCCTGAAGACTATCCCAACTTTACAAGTTGGGGAGATCTTGGCCAAGAATTTATCGAGGAGGATCCATCTCATCTCCTATACCAAGATGAGAGACCAACAACTGATTTACAAATGGATGACAAAAGCAAGGGTCTGCAAATGATGCTCACTACGGGCTATGACAAAAATCAAAGACTTGGGAAAAACGACAATGGGATTATAATACCTATCATTCTGGAGATGCAAATGAGAATTCTTGGCCTCAAATGTACCCCTTTGAGATAACCATACATGGTCGAGGTCCTCCACTTAGAAAGGTAAAAAATTCTCCTCAACAATCCACAACTAAACTGTGCTTACCCGTATCTACAGGTTGTGTCTTAGATAACTTCATGTTTGACATAACTGATGTCTGTAGTAGTAGCGATGATGAGGATCCCATATCCAACCTACCTAGGATCTTTGAGGATACCACACTTCTCATGATTAGCACCTTATCATTTGAGTTAGACCATCAAAATCATGAAATCCACCTAGTATACCCCCAACTCATCGATTACGACCAACGAGGACCACAAATTCTTGATACATTAAAAAATGATGAGGCACTCTCAGAATTCATGGGACTACAGGATAACATTCCATGTGGGGATCACAAAGCAGGGTTCATCATTGAGCTAGATACACAGGCCTATTATGGGGAAATGATTGAATCCCTTAGTCACAAAAGTGAAAAATTAAGAATAATATCTAAGTCCTTGGGTGAAAACCACACTGTGGCACTCTCCAACCAAAAAAAGTAAAAATAAAGGACACATCCAATTGTGAAAACCTCTCTGAGGTGCCTGAGGATGGGGGATTCAATCTTCCTTTCAGAGCTCTTCATCAAGAAAAAATAATAGTCCTAGTAGAAAGGTGCAATCCGGTTAATCTAGGAACAAAGGAGACCTCACACATCACATTCTATGTAGAGTCATTACTATCAAAGGAACAAGAGCTCCTAGTAGCCTTCTTGAGAGAGAGACAAATAAACTTTGCATGGAGCTATGCTGACATGCTAGGGCTTGATCCAAAAATCGTGGTTCACCACCTAACAGTATACCCTAAAGCAAATCGTATTAAACAAAAGCAAAGGAAAATGCACCCTCAGATCACCCTGCTAGTAAAATGGAACTAAGGAAGCTATTGGACGTAGGATTCATTCGACCAATAGATTATCCAAAATGGGTGTCAAACTTGGTGCCTGTCTCAAAACTTGATGGGGGCATCAAAATTTGCACAGACTTTAGAGACTTGAACAAAGCATGTCTGAAGGATGATTTCCCATTGCCCAATATTGAAATGATCGTAGATATGATGGCGGGACATGAAATGCTTTCCTGGATGGATGGTTTCTTAGGTTACAACTAGATAATGATTTCCAAAGAAGACCAACATAAAACAACCTTCACTTGTCCATGGGGGACTTACTACTGGAATATGATGCCATTCGGCTTGAAGAATGTAGGAGAAACATACCAAAGGGAAATGACATTAATATTCCATGAGATGATCCATAAAACAGTCGAAGATTATGTTGATGAAATTCTAGCCAAATCCAAAAAGAGAAAGGATCACATAGCAACCTTAAGTGCCATTTTTGATAGGCTGGAGGAATACAAGGTCAAATTAAATCCAAAGAAGTGCGTCTTTGACGTACAATCAAGAAAGTTGCTAGGATATATAGTGTCAATGAGAGGTGTTGAGGTAGATCCAACAAAATTAAAAGCAATCCTTGAGATGGAGGCACCCAAAACATTGAAACAATTGAGAGGTCTCCAAGGCAGGCTTCAATCCATTCGAAAGTTCATAGCATAGCTAGAAAACAAAAAAAAAACCCATAATCTCACCTACTTCACAAGGGAGTAGAATAAAAATGGGATAACAAGTGTGAAGAAGCATTTAATAAAATCAAAGAATATTTGCTTACACCATCGGTCCTAATGCCACCAATCCCAAGAAAACCATTAGTTCTCTATGTGTCAGCAACGACAACAACCCTTAGGGATCTCCTAGCTCAGCATGATGAAAAGGGAACAAAAAGGGCCATCTATTACATTAGTAGAAAAATGGTTTGGCATGAGTAAACTATTCATTCATCGAGAAAGCATGCCTAGTAGTAGTGTTTGCATCACATAAATTTAGACATTACATGTTGGCACACAAAATAAAACTCATTACCAAAATTGACCCTCTCAAGTACTTACTGTCAAAAGTAATGCTCATTGGAAGAATGGCCAAATGGGTGATGATACAATCAGAATATGACATTGAATATGTGGAGTGGAAAGTAATCAAAGGCCAAGTCATTGCAGATCAGCTTGCAGAAGCACCAATCTATTCAAAGAATCCTCTCATCTCAAAGTTTCCAGACGAATCTATTTTTAATCTCAACATAGCCAACCACTGGAAACTCTACTTTGATAGCTCATACACACAACATGGATTAGGAGTTGGTGTCTTATTTATCACCCCACAAGGAGACTGCATACCAAAGTCTTATAAATTGGCATTCCCTTGCACCAATAACATTGTAGAATATGAGGCTTTAACCATAGGTCTTAGAATAGCAGTGCAGTGGCACATCATAGCCCTCAGAGTATACATAGACTCTCAATTGATAATAAACCAAGTGAATGATGAGTACCAAACTAAAGATGATAATCTCACTCCATACAAGAAACTGGTGGAGACTCTCAAAGAATCCTTCATCGAGATTACATTTGAGAAGATACCCAGAGCCAACAACAGAGCAACAGACACCATGGCAACAATTGGATCCTTATTGGACATCCCCCACAATGTCCCAAAATATGAATTCTTAGTAGAGAAGCTTCTCATACCCACATTCAAGGTACCAAAAATAGAATTTGTGTGTGAAATTGTTGGTCCTGGTGATCCCTGGTACCATGAAATTTATACATACCTTCGAATAGGCATAATACTTGCTAACTTACCCTCAGCCCTAAAATGAACCTTTGTCAAAAAGGCATCCTGATTCATCATCCTAGGAGATACCCTATATCATAGGAGCATAGAAGGAACCTTAATGCACCGTTTAAACAATGAGGAGGCATTGACCGCTCTAATTGAAGTACATAATGATATTTGTGGTTCACACTCGAGTGGAATGACCATAGCCAAAAAAATATTGAGGATGGGGTATTATTGGCCCACAATGGAAAGAGAGGCACATGAATACACCAGAAGGTGTTTACAATGTCAGCACCATGAGGACCTCATCCATGCTCCAACTCAAGGATTTCATCCCATCATCACACCATGGCTCTTTTCATAGTGGGGACTTGATCTCATTGGAAAAATCACTCCCACTTCATCTAATGACTACATGTTCATCATAACCTCCATAGAGTACTTTACTAAGTGGGTGGAAGCCATACCCATGCCATATATAACTGGGAAGTAGATATCAAATTTCATCTTGAACTATCTCATTTTCCACTACGGTGTCCCACAAGCCATTATCTCAAATAATGGGACACCATTTAAGAATTAGGATGTTCACAACTTATGTGAAAATTTCAAAATCCAACATCACTTCTCTACCCCATACTATCCCCAAGGCAATGGCCAAGTAGAAGCCACAAACAAAATCCCATTCTCCTTGGTCTATGGATCAGAAGCAACACTCCACATTGAGATCGAGCTCCCATCACTAAGAATATCATTGCAAAACCTTATCACGGATGAAGAGTACCAGCTATCAAGATTGAATGAGCTAGAGCTACTAGATGAGTGGCATATAGATGCTTTAAATCATCTACAAGTCTATCAAAATAGACTCAAGAGGAGCTATAATAAGAAAATCAGAAGCAAAAATTTCCAAGTTAGAGAACTAGTATTAAAGGAGAATCAAAAGAATGTCCCAAACCCAAACAACAAAGGAAAATTTGAACCCAATTGGTTGGGACCATTCGTTATCACAAGTTATAAGTTAGGGGAATATAAGTTATCAACACTCGAAGGGGAACCTCTGCAGGAGCCCATGAATAACTCTCATCTCAAAAAGTTTTATGCCTAAATCTTTCAAGGTATAGAACCAAAAAATAAAAAAAATCAGAAAATGTCTTAAAAAAATGGTTACTTTGGCAAAAACCTAGAAAATAGGCATATTGGTGACAAAAAAAAGAAGCAAAAAAATCCAAAAAAAATAGAAAAAGGATTAAAAATAGTAAAGATAACAGTCGTCCTCTAGTGAAAACTTGGCAAACAGGCACCTTGTGTAAATAAGTACTTTCCATCCACCAGGATCTTCATGGCTTGTTCTGCATCATCCATCCATTACATTTCCATCATCCATCGCATTCAAATCTCCATCCATTACTCATCCACCTGCATCCACACCATAGCTTGGCTTGTTGTTCGTATCATGATCCCTCCTAGTACTACTTGGACCATCCTCAAGGTTAGTCTATCCTGCCTTTATCGGAGTAGTCTATTGCATCATGCTAGGGGCATGTTCTCATTAGATTGGATTTGTGTATATTCTTGAAGTCCTAAAATTAGAAAATCCAAAAACATAAAAAAATCCAAAAATCCAAAAATAAAAAAATAAAAAAATACAAAAATATCAAAACATATCAAAATCCCAAAAACAAGTCAAAAGGTCAGTCAAAAAGTAAAAAATAGAGTCATCTTGTCAAACTACGGGTCTTTGAGCCTTGAACGTAGGCAAGGTTGATCTTTTGATTATCCCTGAAGATACTTAGGTCTGTCCTTTAGGCGTTCGTCATAATAAACTGACATATCATCATGTATATCTTCATCTATAAATCAGTCAAGTCGTCAGTCGAACTATGTGGTCTTTGCATGTATAACATAGGCAAGGATAATCTGTTGATTAGCCCCTGAGGCCCCTAGGATAGGTCTTTAGGTTAGTCTCTTGGTCAAAATCTTAGAAAACCCCAAAACATTGGAAAATCAAAAAATCAAAACATTCAAAAATATTGAAAAATACCAAAAACAACCTCAAAACATTACAAAACTCCAAAAACATCCAAATATTTGAAAAAATCCATCCATCTCATCTTGCTTACACCTGCAATAAACACCACTCATAATAAACGATTGTAATCCTCAACCTTTGGTAAGATAATCAGACGGAAGTCTAGCTAGTAAAAAAAGTGAAAACTCAAAATGTCAAGTCGTAGGTCTAAATCAGTACGTAAGCAAGTTGGTCAACTCTTGGTGTTGATAGCCCATCATCCAATTGGTCCCATATCAATCATTTGAATGAACACTTAGGGTAAACAAAATGACATGCCTCCATCCACTAACATGTCCTAGGATGTATCCTTCCTACAATGGGCATTATCTTTTGGCAATAGTTTCGGTTCTTATCCTTAAAAACACATTTCCTTTTGGTTAGCGGTATTGAAGAACATTGGCTTGCTTGTTTACTTTATCTTTGTCTTTTGACTTATCTTATTGTGCTCATTCCAAGGACTTCTCGATGATATCTGAACAGAGGATTTAGAGAAATAGGAATGGGGCAATGATCATTATCTTTTGTCTATTGTGCTTTGTTGGACGTTCTTGTAATATAACTTGGCGAATACTTTCTTTGTTAGAAATGTATGGAGGATGTTTTGGATAGCTTGTTGACTATTGCATTGATAGGTTATACCTTTCTGTGTTTTGGTCTGAGATGTTTGAAACTTCTAAAGTACATCCTAGCAAGTTTTTCGTATGTCAGATGTGAACAAGAATACTCCTATTTGTTTGTCAAGTCAAAGTCCATCACACTAGGTACGACACCATCTTTGTTCTCTATATTTTGATGCATTGTACCATGTGTGTTATCAAACATAAGGAAATTGGCCCTTTGAAAATCCTAACTCCTCAGCAAGTAGTCATCATCATTTGCATATTCACCATCTTATGACTTGTTGAAATATCTTCTTCTCTTTCATCCCTTCTTGCTCATCACACTAACAAGGTACTATGATAGTTAGTTATCATCAAATCATCATCATCAATCCTACATACACAAATCGTTAGCATATTACATAAACATATCATATAGGAAACACATGCATTGCATTTCCATATAAAAGTGCTATTATAAGCATTTTTCATAAACAAGCACATCTATGTTTCATCACATTACATTTTTTCCATCCATTGCATTCATCACATAAACCATCGCATAACATTCATTTTCATGAAACATTTCATATTACCACCCACTGCATAAACATAATAGGTACAAGAACATTATAGATAATGCAAAGCATTATAAGAATACATACTCATATAACATCATAAAGTCATCTCCCACATTACGTTCATTTTGCATAAAGCATCATTATAACACTTCACATTAACACATCATTTCACATATTACATCACATCACAATAAATGCATCACATACATTGCATTATCATTAAGCATGTTTAGGATAATATGTATTTTTTATTCTTAACATCGTAAAACCATCTCATTTACATCATCAATGCATATAAAACACAACCATTGCATTCACATTTCATCATACATAATCATAAAAACATACATATCATCCATTAGTCATCCATATTATATAAAACACCTTATAAATAACCATGTAGCAATCATTTTTCGCATTTCATTTGCATAAATCATTCCATACCATTATAAGAATTTAAAGCATAATAGGAACATAAAAAAATCCATTACATTAAAAATGTACATCCATCCATAACCACTTTATAAGCATGATTCACATATCATTTCGCATATACACCATAGAACATCTCCATATCATTTCACATATTACATTTCATATCACATATCATATCATCATCATACAGATTACATCATCATCGATCCATATTGCATATCATATAAATCCATCTGCATATCATAAATAAACATTATAATATAAGATCTATACATAATGCATACATCATCAGAAAGAAATGCATCCATACATACATCACATAACATCATAACATCATTGCATAGCATATAGAAATATAACCATCCATAAATGATACACATCACATCATATTGTATCAAAATCATCATCTCATATATATCATCATCGGATAACTATCATAGTACAAAATAATTGGATCACTGTACATATATGCCAATAAGTACAAAAAGGCCCATTAGGGCTATAAAAAATGAGCCCATATGGAACAAAAAAAGTATCATCTCGATCAAAGTGAGGCCTAAACCTCCTGTCTTCTGCTCTCACCCCTGTCACCATGACCCTCTATGGGTCTATAACTGGTCCGCTATGAGTAATCTGGGGCCCGCTCTGCTCTGGGTACGGCTTGATGATAATGCGTACAATAATAGTCCACCTCTCAGATGACTTCCCTGTAAGAGCGAAGAGACACTGTACTTTGAGAGAAGGCTACCATGCTCTCCAATTGCTATCTCCAATGCATCTTTGCAGCCACCTATAGCTCTGTAGCCTGTCTTTGTAGGATGGCCTGATCCCTCTCCACTGTCAAGGTCTGAACCTGAGCCTATAGCTATGAAATCAAAGTATCTTGAGCATATGCATTCCCTGCTAGTTGTGCTCATGAAAGCTGCACATGAGGCTGATCCTCACCCTCAGCTCGTGGTGGTGCATCTACTTGATCCTGCTACTGGGCTACCACCTGCTTCTGGTCCTGCATCTAAACGTCAACTTGAACCGGCTAAACTAGCTGAACTGGAACCCTACCTGACTGATCCTGCCAGTCCCCATCTCTCTGTCGTCGTCCTTCCCCCTGCCCCTTGATCTCCACTGAGCAGCAAGTGATCCTGGGATAGTCAACCACAGGGGTGGCTGAAACCAATCTCTATATGTCTGTGTGACACCTAGATTTGTGGGCCCCTAATCATATATCCATGGTTGAGCCACCAATTTTCTAAAGTTGTCTACGACCTTAGAGGCAAGAATGTATTTCCCCCATGAATCCTGTGATATAGTACGAGCAAATATGGACACATAATCATCATCAGGCTGATCCTGTATCGCACCAAACTAACACTGGATGCGCTCGAGCAAGTATCTCTCCACCATCATGTGCTCTCACCCCTACATAAACCGGTCCTAGTAGGCAAAGAAAATCTGCTCTGCATTGTCAGCCCATTCGAGGTGACCAAGTATGGGTGCCATGTAAAAACCTGCATCTCATCTAGGACCCTCCTCCAGTGACAAATCCTGTGCTTGCCCGTGTGTGTAAAGGACACACCACCTCTATAACATCAAGCCCCATCAGTATTGCAATGACTCGTGACCGAAGAGTAGCGATGTGCTCCCACGCCCATACATGGAGAAGTGTAACGCTTACCCTGAGTTTTTTGCCATCGAGGTAGACATACTTGTGAAGATCCCTGTAAAGAGAGGCTAGATGAATAAGCCCCCAAGCAAAATGGATTGGTCTATCGCGAACCATCCGCTCCCAGCAAAGTCCTCAGCCAGGACTAAAGTATCGGCCTCGTCGGTCAGGGGCAATGAGACCTAAGATGATCACTGCGACAACTAGATAGAATGGTGATGTGAGTGTCCTATGACACTCTAGCTCTATCTGGCCCTCGTAGAACATGACCTCATTTGTAGCGAGGACTGAATGACAAGCATCCCACCCGACATCCATATCGAAAATAACATGTCAACCATGAATCGACAATCTCAAGATGCACCACATGTCCTCTAAGGTGACAGTGGCCTCGTCGGTAGGAAGGTGGAAAGACGAGGTCTCGCTGTGCCATCTCTCAGCAAGCGCTGACATCATCCAAAGATGGGTGCACACGAGCGCTGCGTATGCAATGTACCACAGTCCCATGCCACGTAGCTGATCCTACTCCCTGTCGCTAAGGTCTCACAAATAACCAAAGATCTCCCATGATCTGTGCTCCTGAGAATAAAGTTCTCTCACCATGTCCTACATCAGGAAAAGTCACCATGTTAAATTTTTTGAAAAATTTCATTCCAAGCGTCCAAAAAACCATCCTAGCATCGCTATCTGTGAAGGCGTCGCAGTTTGAAATTTTCAAACTGTGACGCTAGAGGGCTAAACTCTGAAAGAGCACCACCATGGTGCACTTTCCTACTAAGCGATGCAGTTTGGAAATATTTCGACCTAAAAGAGCACCACCACGTTGCACTTTTAAATGACCCTGTTGGCCATAGCATGAGCGTTAAAATTTGAAATTTGTTTCCAAACTCCAAACTCCACCACCGCAACACAATTTAGCGATAGCGGGTCAGTTTAACCTACCGAGTGGTGCAATTTGTTTTTTGAGTGGTGCTATATAGCGATGCTACAAAAGAACTAATTTTAAACACATTAAATGAGCACAAAAAATGAGAAACAAAGGTCAAGTAAGGATCACTTACTGGTGCCCCAATGTTGGGTGGTCGCTAGTACGTCCGAACTTAGTCATAAATGTGCATCGGGAGCTATCATTGCACCATATCGTTAGGAGGTTAGAGCTCAAATCTCAGAATTGCTAAGGGGTTGTGTGTGAAAATGAATGGAAAGTGACCCTTAGGGGCCTTTTTAACCTTGAAAATTAGGTTTTTTTAACCCTGTTTGACTATCCTGCTAGGGTTTTGAACCCTTGAACCCATTTTTGTCTAGTTGAGGCCTGTTTTACATCATTTTATTGCGTTTAGACATGTTTTTGGCCTCTTGGAGCCTTTCTAGACCTATCGGGTACCTTATCCTCTTTTTTTGCAAGATTCCCCAAAAATCAAAAAATTTTGTCCAATCTCTCAAGGGGGTAGTATAGCAGCATGTTTTCTCTCACCGGGTAGCAGTGGGGCAAGATTTTGAAAATGAAAGTTTTTGACTTTGATCGAGATAATTTATTCTTTGAATCAATGCAACGATTTCATTGCTTCAAAGAGGGGCAAAATGTAGACATGAAAAATGTATTGATTGACATTGGGCATCTGACCCTGACCACTGACATCGTTTCATCCTGTATCATCCTTTGGTCTAACCATTTAATCAAATACCTCTATTTGATCAAATTCATTAATATTTCTTCTCTTAATTAAATAAATAAGTTATCTAATTAAGTCACCCCCTTTGGATAATTAAATCAACTAGCCTGATCTAACTATCCCCTTTTAATTAAATAATTAACTTTATTTGATTAAATTTCTAAAGTCTATCTATTAAATTAAATAAATTAAAACCTTATTTAGTTTAATCTAACATCATCTCTTTTAATTAAATAAATCAAAATCCTAATTTAATTAATCCCTTATCACATTCTTCTCATATTTGATTTAAATAAATCCACAAATTTAAGTCAACTAGGTCACATCATTTAATCCCTTCATTAAATTAATTAACCTTGATTAATTTAAATCTCTTCTCATGTCCCATCCTCTAGATTTTCCCACTTGCACATGAAAATAGATTTAATTGATTTATTAAATCTCTATTTTCTTCAACAAGGCATCTTTTAAGGAATATTCCTCAAGTTTGAATTCAAAATCCAAGTGGGATGAGTCCTTCCAACAAGGAATCTAATCTCTCTTACATGTCCTTTTCCTTGAGCCAAGTGGCATTCAATGCATTCTTCCTTCCCTTTTGCATGTCATTTCAACAAATTCAAAATTCAAATATATGCATTTATTGACACATTCTTCAAAAATTGCACATCCTCCATCCATTCACAAGTGGACAAGTGGCACTTTACCATTAGCTAATTCTTAGTCCCACATTGCTCTATTTTGGACATCTCCTCAACTTAGCATTCTATAAATAAGAGGCTAATCTCCTCATTCTATCATCCACAATTTGAGTAAACTTACTATGCTCAAATCATTAGCAATTTTCATCCATTATCATTAAGTTCATAGCTAGGTTATGCAGAATTTCACCTTGGATCATACTTCAATCATCAACAAAGTGGATCACTCTTCATCACACATCAATCTTGCATCATAGGAGTTGGAAAGGGTCAATTTTCACATCAAATTAGCACCAATTCCCCCATCAGATCAAGAGTTTGCATTGTCTTCAATAGGATTTAGCTTTCTTTATTTCCTATTTTAAACTTTGCTAATGGATTTAATGGGGAATCCTTGTTCTTGCTTGCATATTACCTTCTAATGTGTTTGTTCATTGTGTTTTGCAAGTATTTGGATTGGGGTTCGACATAACTATAGGCTAAGCCATTTTTATTTTTATTTTGATTTCAAGAGAGTTTACATTATACTTGTTATTATCAGGTAATCCTCATAGCGTTGGGAAACCCTTTTCATATCTTCAATAAAATAATAATACACCTACCTGGTCACATGATATGTGAATGGTAGTATTAATTAATTTATTATTATAAACATATTTAGGGATAGCAATACAATCTTCAGGTCATGGCAAGACTTCTCACTTTACTTTATTTTATAACAGTAAGAACAAGATGATCAATATGAGGCTAATAAACAAAATATTAATATTGGCATCACTGTAGTAACTTGTAAGAGTAATAATTGGTTATTTTTCATAGTGCATCACAAAATTATAGATTTTTATTTTGACTATGCTCTAGAATAATAGCTTGGTATTTTTTTTTTTTAACCATTGTGCCCATGTACAGGGTTGAGATGAATGGAGGGATCATCACTCCAACGGGAAACAAAGCATTTAAATTTATTACTGTTATTTTTAAATGTTAATAATTATTATTAATAGAGTGGTATTGCCAATCACACGCTACGTTATAGTTATCGCAATCTAAATAAACTTCTCACTTAAACTTCATTGTCTTGGCTCATTACTGCTAATAAAACTATGCTTAAGTTCATAACCACTATGTTCTGGTTGTTCTCTTCATGCCAGTAAATACCATAAGTTTGAAATGGTCCAATTAACCCACCCAAATCTATGTAAACTTAACCAAGGAAATTAGCAGTAAAACTAGAGATTTCTCAAACTTTTGTTGACATACTAACAAGAGGTGGCTGCCAATAAATGCAACCCACCCTCCAACTGGATTGTTGCGCTTGAATTTAAAGCAATGTGGGGGCAATACCTACATTGCAAATGAAGTCAAGATCATACCTAGAAGGGATCACTGCCACTGTGAGAATTGTTATGAATGATATACTTGACGTACACTGAACATCATCATACTTGATTGCCAAATTGAATACACAACTAATATCTACCTACACAGATTACAATTATCTTTCTTTGGCCTCAAGGATCAGACAACTCTAGAAACCTTATTTATTTATGATCTACTTTCAAATTTCATTGCTAGCATAAGGAGGTGACAATTATAACATTTATTTCTAAAATTATTGTGCAATGAATTAAATACTCAGACCTGACAACAACTAGGCCCTCACTTTGCTGAGTGGTTTATACTTATTTGCATTTTCCATCTGAAGGTACAAAAACCTAATGCCATTGATGGAGCAACATATACATTTCTATTATTGCATTTCAATCTTGCCATTTTACTTTAGATTTTAGGACGACTTCCTATCTATCTATGTCGCTTCATGAAGTAGTCATATTTGTGTTTCTCGAGAGTAGAATGATTTTATGGATCTACCTAGGTTTTACATATCTAGTTTGGTGGAATTTTCCAGAGGAGTAAATGACTTACTTGATAGGGATAACATATCTTTACTAATCGATTTGAATCCTACTTGTTGACTGCTATTACTTTTCTCGCCTTTTTCCATCACATTGTCCATTCTCCATTTTTTTTTCAATGACCAACTACCTTTCAGAGAAATGTTGTGCATTGGTTGTGATGGACTCCGGTTCCAAAATTATTGAATTGATTTGGACCATAATGTTTTTCCCCTACTTCTACGTTGCCTTGCTAAACAAGGAAGGGACATTCATAATGTTCATTCTTACATTTTCTACACCCATTTTCTACAACCAACAATGTCATACCAATCCCCAATGCTTCAAAATGTATTTCTAAGTTGTTCAACCATGGATTAAACCCTATACACTAAGTTTTAAAAGATTCATAATTTCCTTCCATTCACTAGACAAAATCTAATTGCTATGCTTCAGTCAGCAAGGCGACTTATAAGGGACCATGGTAGTGAGTGGATGGTGTGGATGGCTAGCAATAGCAAAGACATTGGTGGTTCGAAGATGAAAGTGTAGAAAGAAAATTTCAAATCTACAACAAATAGAGGTTTGATATTCCTCTTCAAACACAACAAGAGCCAACACTACACATGATAAACCCATACAATGAATCATTGTACAAATGATCATTCCGACCAGTAGCTTAGTCTATTGTATTTATTTTATTTTTCTTTCCTCATGTTTAAATATTTTCTTGACATATTTCTTATGTATATTATTCTTATCATATATATATCCCCATTTCAATATATATATATATATATATATATATATATATATATTTTTAATGAACTTGTATAGAAAATATAATGTTTCATTTTAAATATCTATATTTATTTGTTCATAATTTGATATTAAGGTTTCTAAATGAGGGCCTCAAAGGTTTATGAATGGATCACTAGTTTTCCTTCAATAATTATATATTTACATGAGCAAATTTAATGATCCCACAATTTGTTATTCAGTTACAATCATTTAGCTCAAACCCTCTTAGTACCAACCATAGAGTTTAGAAAATGAAACTTTTATTTTCATCTTAAATTAGTTTCCTCAATGTAGCAATGTATATATATAAAAAATGAATATTACAAATAACATAGCAGATTTGACAGTCAACAAACCGGTAAAATAACTCTTCTCATTTCCATGTTCTATTTTTCAACAAAATACTATCTTCTATATTACAAAAATAACACACAAATGATTGCTTTTGTATTGTTTCCTTTTTCAACAAATAGTGTTTATTTAAATTCTCATCCCCACAATATTACCAAGAAATTAAGTAAATGACAAATCATTTTAGAAGGGCCTGCTCTCCACCCTACCATAATGGCGTCATGGAGCCTTGTGAGCTCTAGCCATACCCTCAAGCAAGATGTCTTTTAGCTCCACAATGATGGATGGAGTATTTTCAAATTTCTACCAAGAATAATAAAAAAATAGCATGCAACAATAATTTTCATACATCTTGATCCTCTACTCTCTATTTTCAAACACGATCCATACAATATATCACCTTCTTACAACCAATAAACAAAGTAAGTGAAAACAAGAGGAAATGATCTCTTTGATTGAGGTGTTGAACTTTAAATCTTCTATCATTCTCTCCTCATCAACCAAACCATCTTGATCACTCCCTCTCAACAAGACTCCTCCCTTTCTTCACTCTTCCTACTATCTTCACTAAAGTTCTCCCAAAGGAGAAGTGGGTAGCACCCCACTCCTTCTTCCTCTCCCAATATATAGAAGTTTCACAAATCTCAACTCTTGGTTGGGTAGGTGTGGAGTGTACCTCTCCCCATCAATGAAGGTCCTTTTCCCTTAATGATAACATGCATTTGAAAACTCACTCCATCTTTTCACCCCATCCTTTTCTCAAAATTCGTCACTCTCCATTATGAGATCTTTTTAGGGGTCAAATCATGTTGTAGGGACACTATTACATGCCCACTTGACCCCTACCACTATGGTATAGACCCTAGGGGGCTTATTTTTGCACCCTAACCCAAAAATTTGACCAACAACTCTTATTAAAAACTCACTCAAGGTTCCATCCGAGTTTCAAACTTAGATAGGGGTTTCCAAGGCCTAATCCCCACTTACACCTCACGTGATTAACAACTAAATTCCCTCACAACATTAGTCTTCCAATTAACTCTACTTGTTTTTAGGCTCCAAATGGGGGTCAAATTTATATCCTCAAGAAGAAGTCTTTTGATATGCTCTTGATGGTTCTCCCTTGTCACGCTAACACCATTGCCTTCCTACACATTACCAATGCAATTGTAAGCATCATTTGTGTATCACATTAATCCATTAGCTGAACATTCTAAGCTTTAACTATATAATCATCCATTTAGAATCTCAATTTGTATTCCATGGTATACAAGTGCATTCCATCTTCATGGTAGTGACAATAAAACATAATGCCAAAGTCATATGCAAGAGTATTGCCAAGAGATTGCCTTATTTATTATCCACAATTTATTTTATCATGGATTCAAGAAAAACATAAGACAAATTATGGTTGTATTAAGTACATATGAGGCAGGGTCTTACATGTTGGTAATAACTTTCGTCACAACACATTTTTATATAGTGATTAGAAGAGATTGGATTTATCCCGTTACCACTTGAGTCGTTCCCTTGGGGTGAGTACTTTTTCCCACCAAGGCAAGCTCTCTAAAGATACACAATAACAAAGAAGTACATTAGTAGTTTGACCACCTAGATTGCACTAGGAGGGAACACACACAATGCTTTTCCTTTACACTCACATGATTGCTCAATTTTAGCACCAAATTGAAATGTTTGGGTAATTTTAGACAATCAATGTCACTTGAATGCTTCTAATTCTCAAGATCATCAAGAAGTGCGAGAGAAGTGCATACGCAATTGAATGACACAAATTGTAAAAAAATACAAACAAGGAAAACACAAGTTCGTTTTAAGCCCAAATAAAGATGAATTCTTTTTAGAGCACCACGCTTAAATATGAGTTTGTCTTGTTCAATTTTAGCCAAAATTCAAAGTCTAGTAAGTTCCTAATATTCAATTTTAACCAACTTTGACAAAGCTTGAGTTGTTTGTTAATTTTAAGCCCAAAGCAACTTTAGTTGGTCCTAAAGCATGAAAGGAAAATAACATATGATGGGTTACTTTCCCATGAGTGTTTAAAAACACTATTACAATGAATATCAAATGCTTTTTTTTCACTTCAATGCTCCATGATCCTCTTCGAACTTGCAATCCAAGCTCCAAATGTTAGACAAAATCAAGAAAATAAGAAGATATGAGGGTTAGATAAATGATTAAGCATAAAAAACCTAAAACTTAGACAAAGTTACAATGTGATTTGACTTTAGGTGAAAATTTTAAAATTTTAACTCTAAAAAAATTGAGAAAAACCTACACCATTAGATAAATTATGAAATTCTACCCCATTAAAAAAAAAACTCTAAAAAAGACCAAAATATGACTAAGATATGGCCATTTTAAGATGGGGTGTAAAAACAAGAAAACAAAGGCAACGCTATATTTTCAAAAGTGACTCTATATCATTGTAATGGTGATGCTATTTAACAAAGGTGACGCTATATTTGCAAAAGTGATGCTTTGGTGAAAAAAGAAAAGGTGACGCTCTGCGCTAAACTAAGGACCTCAAAGGCAACTTTGTGATGACAAAAGCGACTCTATTTGCAAAGGCGATGCTCTAGTAATGTCAAAGGAAACATTGCTTCTTGGAACCTACAAAAATGTGATTTTCAAGCCAAAATTGCAAAATTTTAAATGGTTATCTCTCCCTCTAGTGCCAAAATGTGAACAATGATCTGTACCAAGCTAAATAAGGACAACAGAAACAAGGTTAGTCATTCAAATTAGCACAAACATCATTCCCTATGAGATTCTTGATCAAATAAAGATGAAAACATGAAACAAAAGCACAAAAGAAAGCAAATGAAAGCATGTTAACAAACTAAATAGACCAAACCTCCATCCCATAGGGGGATTGGTGTCACTTCGATGTGGAAAGTGGCCCTTTCTCATTCCCTTTGATAAGCTTCAAGATCCTTGATGAATTTGGAGTAGAATAACAATGCCTAAGATTATTGATGAAAATATATTTGATAAATGCTAATTGGTCCCAAAGATAGTGATAGCATTTGGATGATTGATGGATTAAATGAGCATACTAGATTTGCATGAGATTGTGGATGCATTTCAAATAGAAGAGGCTTCTACTTATAGGAGTGAAGGGTTGAAGAAAGAGTGAAATTGTTGAATGTGGGGTAAAATGGGAGTCAATAAGAATGTGACACTTGTCACAATTCTATTGGAGGAAGGTGGAGCACATTTTGGGAAATGTGTGAGTTGAGTAGGATGGAAGAGAAATAAATGAGAATGGTTGAGGATTTGAAAGGTTGTAAGAAGAATTGAATGAATATGGTTGGAGATGTGAAAGGATGTGAGAGAATTTATTGCAAATGTAAGATAAGTTATTGTGGATGTGAGAGGTTTTTGAAAACATTTGGAAGGAAATTGAATGAGGTGGTTGAGAGGAATATTCCTTGGAATATGCCATTGTGAGGATAAATGAGTTAATTAGATAATTAAAAGAAATGAATTTCATGTGCAACCTGGTTAGTTGACCATGTGTTGATTTAACTCTTGAGCAGTTAAAAGTTGGAGGATTTATTAATGATGATTAGAAAGTGGTTTAGGATTAATTAATTCAAAATTAATTAATTGGAATGGATTAGGAGATTGTGACATTTGATTTGATTGATTTAATCAAATAAGAGGGCTTTGGGGATTTAATTAAACATGTTGAACAATTAGTTAGAATAAGGGTGGATTACTCAATAAACTTAATTATTTGATTAATAGTTGAATTTGCTATTTTTAAATAAATAATGCTAATTATTTAATTAATTGGTTAGTTTGAGGTGATTTCAGAAAAAAAAAATGTTAATTAATTAGAATTAGATGCATAATATCAATTGAGATTTTTTACGTGTCTACATCATCAAAAAAGTGAGAGTTGAGGACTTTAACATTTTCTAGCAGTGAGATACCATGGATAAGTTTACTAGAGAGTGCATGTTGAAAAGGACATTCAAGAGCATCAACTATAAGGACAATCAAAGATGGAGATAAAGGGCGACCTTGGCGGATGGAATTTTGCAAAGAGAATTAGAGGGATAGGATTACATTAAAAACTAATTTGGAATTAGCATCAACAAATAGCATATTAATTTTCTGATAGAATTTGGTGCCAAATCCAATCCAGCTTAATGTTTTAAGGATGAATTGACAGTGAATGTGATCATAGGATTCATCAAAGTCAAGTTTAATAATTAAAGCATCTTGGGTGGTTTTTTGTGCCCATTCAGTAGTTTCCCAAGCAAGAACAAGATTGTCAAGGATGAATCTCCCTCCTAGGAAGTCAATTTTCTTAGGTTGAACAATGTCTTGAGTGATTTGTTTGATTCTACGAACAAGCACTTTAGAGATGATTTTATAAAAAGTGTTGAGGAGGGTAATAGGTCACCATCCATTAATACTATTTTCATCCTTTCCTTTGGGAATGAATTTTATCAAGCCTTGATTAATAATAAGAACCATAGAACTAGTTTCAATTCCTTCAAGATACACATTATTAATTCTTCATGAATATGGGGCTAAAGAGCTCAATTGAATTCCACTAGTAAACCATCAATTCTAGATTTTTTTCCACCACCTTGCACTAAAGGGATTCATCAACCTATTCTATGGGAAGATGACCAATAAATTTACTATATTCAAGGTCTATTTTTTGAGGTATGTAGCTAGCCACACATTCCTTAAGGATGGGAGGAAGATTATAGCTAGCACAGTCATGAAAATATTTTTGAAGTTCTCATAGACAAATTGTAAAATGTCATCATGACTAATTTGTATATAGCCATCAAAAAATTTATTCGTAGAGAATTTTTTTTTGTGTGTTCTTGTAGATATTGAAAGAAAATTTGTATCCCACATTCACCCTCTTTGATCCACTAGATTCGAGCACACACTTGGGCACCTTTGCCTTTGTAAGAAGTCATTTTTTAAAGAGAATTTTCAATATTAATAACTGGTTATTGCATATAAATGTCTTATGGGTTTAAAGCTAGGAGAGAATGTCTATGTTCAATCTTTCCTCTAAGGGATTTTTAAACTCTATGGAATCTATCAACAACCTATCTCCCATATTCATGAAGAAAAGATGTGCATCTACCAATGGTTCTCTCCCACCAACTTATCCACCTATCTTGTTGAGGTTTTGGATCAAAGTTTCAAGTAGCAATTAAACCATCAATCCAATCTATTTTTTTGAGATGGGAGACATTTAATTTTAAAGGTAAATCATTAGAGAAGGGAGTGTGGTTGGAGAGATCAAGTGTGGTAAAAATTGGAAGGTAGTTAGAAAGAGTGGTTGAGAGGTATAGGAAAACAAGTCAACCATCATGGGGTAAAATTGGCCAATTGGGAAAGATATAGAAACAATCTAACTGACTCATTTTTCTTAAGAAGCCTTCACATCAATTTCTCCAATTATACCAATGAGGCATACAAATTTTGGCTTTATTGAAAATGGGATCATGAACTCCAAGGACATTATGAGACAAGGTATAAGCTTCAAATTTAGATTGAGATAAGCAAGAAGAATTGTTTGAGTTGTGATCATATGGGTGTTCGATGATGTTAAAGTCACCCCCTAGGATCCATTGAGCATTAGGGAGGTATAAACAAAGTCATTCCCACATATTATTTCTCTCGATGGGATAATTAGGAGCATAAATGGAACAAAATCCAATGAGAGTATCATTAATTATAACAATGGCCCAAACAAAATAATTGTTGGGATCAAATCCAATAGCCACAACCTTTTTAGAAAATCAAGGGACAAGGCCCAAAATAACACCTCCCCCACCATTACCATGATTGGTATGGAGGAAAAGGGCCCTTTTCCAAATGGTAGCAAGAGTAGCATCCAAATAGATGGTATTGTCTTTCACTTCTTAAACCATTAAAACATCAATTTGATTATGTTCGATAGACTATTTGAATAGATATTTACAAGTGAGGATTGTCAAACCCCACACATTCCAAGATTGAACATGGCAGTTCAATGGGATGAGTCAAGAAGGGTTTCCTCATTCGTAAGCAACACATTGAACTAATTTTCCACAAAACAATATAGAGTGGTCTTGATCAAGGAAATCTTAGGATGAAAATAGGGTATGAGATTTAATGGGGTTGCCAAATTGGAAGGGTAAGTATGACACCTAGGATGGATTATTCAAAGGATAGGAGCCTCCTTCCTTTTAGATGCTCTAATTTTGGACTCAACCACAACTTATTTGAAATATTTGGATCCAAGGGGGGAGAGTGGTTGTCGGGGTAGGAAGAGATGGAGGGTGGAATGTTGCAAGAATGAAAAGGATGAAGGTGTTGTCATTTATGTAAACTAGTCAATTGGTTATCAACTAGTTTCTATTGTCATTAATGTCATGGTTGCAAGTTATTGCTTGTTCATGTTGAGGATATTGAGAAAATTGCATTGAAGAAAGGTTACAGGTGTTCAGTGGTTGCTTTGGGTTTCACTGTAGGATTTTCTCCTATGTTTGTGTGGTTCAAATATATTGATTGTGGTTGTTGGAAGCTACTATATCTAGATTTTTGGCTCTTGATTCATTGTACAAAGCGAGTTATGTTCACTAGTTGTGAATTGTGATTTTTTGTATTCTAGTTGAGGTCTGAGATAAAAGTTGTTGGTCTGGATTTCTCTTTGGTAAAGTCTTATGACTTGCGGTTCTAGAGTTGAGTTGTTATAATTGTATTGAAGATAATTTTGGTATTTGGAAGGATCGTGCTTAATTGTTCTATGTTTTACACTAGTTTGGCCAACCTTGTGTTGAACACTATATTTAGAATTGATGTAGCATGTTGCATCTATTTGGGTCCTCACCAAGCATGTGTTTGGGTCACCCTCATTCTAATTCCACCCTAGGATTTTTTGGTGTTGACCTAAATTGAATTTAATGTTAGATGGCCAACTTTGGATATGTTTCAGAGTTGAAGATGGTATAAATGCAAGATGAGTTAGTGGTGAAAAGATGTACACAGAGAGATAAGTGCAAAGAAATAGAGCAAATAGATGCGAGATTGATGCAAATCAGTGAGTGTGTGTGATGTGAGTGTGGAAGATCAGTGCGAAGCCTAAATGCCAAGTTTCTGGATGTAGTGAGCTAAAGGTGTACTCTATCATTCATGCATGTATGCAAGTGGTTGAGTAAATTGTGGTGGATTTCACTATTGCATTGAGATCATCTTTTCTCTATAACATATCTCTTCTATCCTCTTTATATCTTTGTGGTAGTGATCCCTCTAGGTTGTTAGCTCTGTTGGACAGTGAGTCCTGATCCGGATAGTGAGTCCTTGTTTTGGCAGTGAGCCTTGTTTCTCAGGCAGTGAGCCTTTAAATTTGGTTTTGATATTCACTATAGTGTGAGTTAATCCTCACCATAGTTTTTCCCTTATTAGGTTTTCCACATAAATTTGGTGCTATGTTTTTGTGATGGTTTTTAGTTTCTACACTTGTACTTAATGTTTAATCATTTAAGTAGTTTTAAGGATTAGTTCTAGTGAATGATTTAAAGGTCTTAATTTTCTACAAGTGATTCACCCACCCTCTAATTTTTCTTATTCAACAATTGGTATAAAAGCTTGGTTCCTTAGAGTAGAGCTTAACCACTTAAGGAAGGTCTAAGATGGCTAGCAAAGTTACTTATTATTATCTAAGGTTTGATGGAACTAATTATGCTATCTGGAAAATACTGATGGAAAAATATTTGGAGTTGTTGTCAAATAAGGTTTGAACCCTTGCTAAGCTATGAATTGTAACAACCTATTGACACATGGGAACACTTCGAGGTTGTGGGTGACTTTGGAATGAATGGACCTCTAGATTATGGGCTGGTTCCCCTTTAGATAACTTGAAAATACTAAAAAGATGATAAGGAAAAGAGTAAGAAGGATATATTTAAAATTTTGAACCTATCACTAACAGGTGGTACACCAAAGGTAAAATTTTGACAAAACTGTTGGAACTCACAAAAAACTCAATAAAGTTAAACAATCTCACAACACGAAGATTTATGTCTACAAAAATGATTCTATGTAAGGCTCTGTCTGTTCTAATGCTTAAACACAAGGAAAACAATGATGTTTTCACAAATATAAATGCAAGAGAAAGAGATCACTTAACATAAACCTACACTATGACATAATATTCTTTGCATCCAGTATTGAAGGAATTTGATAAAATAAAGAATAACACAAAACTTTATGATGCAATTCACAACCAATACTAAATCAACAAAGAAAACAGGTGAAGGAAATAACTTTCTATTGAGAAAAAATGAGTATATGTATTACAAAGGCCAAAATATGCCCCATAAGACTATAAATCTCATTAAGGAAAATGAGTTACAAAGTGTGAACAAAGCCCTCACAACAATCTCCCAACCAAGAACTACAAAAAATAAGAGAGAAAAGGACTTATTGAAAAGTCATCCAAAATTCAAATTCAAATTCTGGCTCCAAGAAAATATGTGTTGTCCACCTTCTCCTCCAAAGAAGGTATGAAATTGAAGATGCTCCACCAAATGTGCAAAAAGAGTTATCAAAACTCAAACAACTCCAAATGGTCATATGAAATTGAAAATCCCTCAAAAAGAGGACCATAACTGAAGGTGAACTCTTGTTCTATGCCTCAAATCACTTCTTGACTTAAGTCAAGTCAAATTGAACTCAAAATTGAAGTCAAATTCTTGATTTGGTGCTCCAAACTCCCTATCTTTACTCCTCATGTTGGCATAACTTTCTCAATCATGTCCATGATTTAAGCAAGCTCTCAATGCTCCATTGAACTTTTTTAACCAAGTCTTTGACATTGAAATAAAGGTACATTATTTTGCATTGAAGATATCTTTTTAATTTAAATGATTTATAATTATCATTTAAAATAAAGATTTACAATATTAATCAAATGCAATAATAAAGGCTACTGATATATTTTCTCAAAAGACGTTTTATTTTGCATTTAAAAAAGAATAACATTTATTTAAAAGTGATTTATAATTTATCACTTTGAATAAATGTTTTACAATATGATTCTTAATGCAAAATAAAAAAAATCCAAAAAGAGATAACAAGACACTAATTTTGCATTTAAATCATGACATTTATTTTGAAGTGATAATAAATCACTTTTAATAAAGTTTTACCATTATTTCTCAAATGCAAAATTAATGAAACTTAAAGAAAAAATCTAAATTTTATGAAAAGTTCAAAAAGTTTAAAAATCCCCATAAGTCAAAGATATACCACGTATGGAATACATGTGAATGAACTTTTTTGAATAAATATTTAAGGCATAAAATGCCTTTCCTCCTTCATTGTGCTTTTTAGGGTTATGTCAAAAAACCTAAAACAAAAGACATTTTACTCATTTAACATTTCAACTTCTGGAAAACTCATGCCATGAGGAAGCCACTAGCAGCAAACCCTAGCCGCCACGAACATGGATATTTATTCCCTTTGTGATGATTTCAGAAGTTTTATTTGGAGATTTTCATGAGAAATATTGATGGTGAGTCTAATTTTTTCTTTAAATCTAGAAATTTCATTCTGTTGAAAGCTTTTTTGCAAGCTTACAGGCGTGGCCTCTCTTGCATTTTTTGATGAATTTCTCTGTGAAATTTGTTTCTTCTGTTTGTGGTTCTCTATCTTGGCCGCCATAAGCATTCTTGGTAGAGCTTTTGGAACTCAAATTTTGTATCTTCAGCTGTTTCTAAAGGTTCCTCTTGAAGAAATATGTGGTAAGTCTTATTATACCTGAATCTGGAAACTTTTCATTCATTTTAAAAGCTTTTGAAAGCTTTTACAGGCCGCCATGTAAATATAAGCTTGAAATTTCTGTATAGCCGCCACCATGAGGAAAAACCATCGAGCTTTTGGCTTGGTCTTTGGATTTTTGAAAAACTTACAATTATGGCTACAACCTCTGCTTTTTCATCATTGTTGCAAATGGATATTTGATTTTCTCATTGCTATTTCACTATATGTAAAACACTCATTGGTAAAATACAAACCAACTACTCAATGTTGTAATTCACTTCTGCATTTTGACTTCTTTCAAAAACCCTCTTGTAGAGAGATCGCTATTGATACCTGCTATCTTTGTATGCCTTGAATGTATTTTTCTATTGTTATGATTTTCTCTCTAAAAATAGGTTCTCATATGCTCATTGTATTTTGAATTCAATACTAGAATTTTTGTAGTTTTGATAGTTGTTTTTATACTTCAGAAAATATAATGGTTTATGTATTATTTTCTGAAGGCTCTTGTGAATCTCCTTTGTTTATAATGGCAACAACTCTATAAGTTGAATCTATTTATATCTATAAAATTCTAGCTTCCCTTTATATTGAAATTTTAGAAGGTAGCAATGAGGAAATTTTTGTTCATTTTGAGCTCTGCATATTTGCCAATGTCTCTGAAAATACTTGATGCAAAAACTGAAGAATGTTTCTTTTGCTGAAAAATAAAGCATTAAATAACTGTTTTCTTTATTTTACAATCACAGTAGCTGCTCCAAATTGTATACCTATCATGGCTGATTTTAAAGTCTTTCTCATTCAAAAACTAAAAATATTCTATCTTTGCCATTATAACAATGCAATGACTTCTTTAATATGAGGTGGCCATCTAGAACTTTGTGAAACATTATATTGACTTCATAATGTTTATGCTGCATAAAAAAAATTTAATGAGCTGGGCTCTACCCTTGTGGGAGCTACATTTTTCTCCACTCATAATGATACTTGATAATCAACAACATTATGTTTCCTATATTTGCACATGATACAAACAATGTTAGAAACAAAATGGATCAATGATTCTTTTCTAATTTGTTCTTTGTATCTACACGACACAAACCAGTTACTAAAAACATTTGATTCAATGGTTCCTTTTGATGCTCTGCTTTTTCAAGGTTAATCATTTGGCGAATGCATGATAGAATGTAAATTTCATTTCTATTGGTAACGTAGGGATAAGATGAAATGTGATTCCTTATTTCTCTAACATCACTCCTCACAATTTTGCAAGTAAACTTTGGAGCTGGAGTTGAAACTGACGCTGGAGTTGAAAATAGATCAACACAACTATGAAAATGATTCGTCATTTCAGGCAATGACAAATCACCTTCTCACCTTATTGTTACATTACTTTCAGTTGTGTAATCCACATTTTATTTGTATTCAGTATTTGATTAAGAAATCAAATTAGGCTACTCCCACGACTTGTGTGGGACTACAAAACATTCTTCTCAATAAATAATTTGTTCATGATATGTAATGGCTTATGTATTTTTCTAAGTTTATCCTGATTACATAATGAAACAACGAAACAACAATTTCTCTAAAACATATATTCTGTAATCAAGAATGATTTTCCTACATTTTGTTCTTGAATCTGCAATGCCTTATACAAAACAATTGCTACAGTTGAATGATTCAGTACGTATATTGTTTTCTTCAATGGAATTTGTTTATTTTCTGCTTTGTTGAACTATTCAACTAGTTTGGTCTAAATTGTTGAATGATTTTGCAAATCATTCCTAAAAAAACCTTCATTCTGAGAACAAAAATTTCATTTGATGACTTGTAATAAAAATTTTCGTACCCCAACAAATAATTTCTTTTATGATTACTAATTTTAAGCAAGATGCTAAAAATTGGTAACAGGAGTATTGTGGATATGATGTGGAGAAAGCTTACAAGAATCATTTCACTCCTACTAATGGTTTGAGTACAACTGATGAGATCAAGGCACATGAAGTGAACAATAAGGTGAAGTACATTTTGAAGAATAGTCTTGTACATTCTGAGTTGATTAAGGTTCAAGATCTGAAGACTACTAAGGAAGTTTGGGATGCTTTGGAAAGGGTGCATGAAGGTGATGAAAGTGTAAAAGAGGAAAAATTGTAGAATTTGGAAACATAATTTGAGCTCCTACATATGTCTGAAGATGAGAATGTTATAGCTTATGTACATAGATTGGATGAGATAGTAGCTAGAATGCGAGGAATTGGTGCTACTGTAGATGAAACTAGGATTGTAAAGAATATTCTTAAAACTCTCCCTAATGCTTACAGTGAAAAGGTATGCGTTATTGAATAGAGTATAGATTATAAGACTTACACTAAAGATCTATTGTTGGGATCTTCAAAATCTTATGAGATGAGGAAGCCAAATTTAAGAAATGGATTCAAATTAGAGACTGCCTTTAAGGCTACAAAAGCTAAAGATTTGGATGAAGAAACTATTGATGAAATTGAAGCTAACTTTGTAAGAAGGATGAAGAAAGGCTATGAAAAGTATGAAGGAAAGTTAGCCTTTATTTTTTTTAGTTGTGGAGAAATAGGTCATTATGTTGCAAAGTGTCCGAAAAGAGCTAAGAGGAATAAACAAAGATTATGAGAAAGAAAATAAAGGTAAAAAGGCCAACAAAGCATATTATGTGAATGTGAATGCTAGTATATCTGATGGGGATTTTTATTATGAAGATCTTGATGAGAATGAATGCTTGTTCTTGACTATAAAAGATGAACCTACTTTTGCTAATTCTAAAAAATAGGTGAAAGAATGTCCTCCGAAGAAGGAGAAAAATGAAGGCACTGTAATCTTTTCCCTACATGATAAACAAGAAAAGAACTATTGTGTTGTTGACATTGGTTTTTCACATCTCATAACTGGTGATTAGAGTAAGTTTGTTAAACTTGAAAAATATGATGGAGGCTTTGTTATGTTTGGACATGATATTGGTGCTAAAATTTGTGGGATAGGTTCAGTGAGTTTTGATGGAAAGCATAATACTGATGATGTATACTATGTTAAGGGTTTAAGGAATAATCTTTTGAGTGTTGGACAAATGTAATCTTGTGTTTGAGGATGAGAGATGTGAGATCTGGAAAGGATCTAGAACAGTGATTGTTGCAGGAAAGAAATATGAAGGAAATATCTATCAACTTCAAGGTGCCAATGGATGATGCTTTATGACTCAGATTAATGATAGTTGGTTTTGGAATCGAAGAATGTGTCACATGAATTTTGATAACTTGTTGAGGATTAATGTAGTTCAGGCTATGAGATATTTACCAAATATTATAAATCCTGTCAATCCTATTTGCAGGAATTGTCAGCTTGGAAAGCAAGCTAGAAGCCATTCCAGATCAAAGGAACAATATGCTACTAGACTATTGGACTTAATTCATACAAATCTCTATGACCCTAAAAGAGTGAAAAGTATACAAGGTGAAAGGTACTTTATGCTTTTGATTAATGATTATTCTAGATATACACGGGTTACATTTCTTAGAGAGAAATACGATGCATTAGTAGATTCAAGACATTCAAAACTATGGTTGAAAATGAAGTGAATTTGAGGATAAAATTCTTAAGGTCTAACAGAGGTGGTGAATTCACCTCCCATGATTTTAATATGTTTTGTAAAGTGAATGGAATAAAAAGATAGTTATCTGCTCTGAGTACTCCTCAATAGAATGGAGTTGTTGAAAAAAGAACATAACAGTTCAAGAGGCCACTAGATCAATTATTATTGAGGCTGGTTTACCGAAATTCTATTGGAGAGAAGCTATTCATATTGCTATTTATGTATTCAATTGAATTCAAGCAAGATAAAATAGTAAAAAGAACCCCTATGAGCTATGGTTTGAAAGAAGACCTACTATTAATTATTTCAAGGTATTTGGAAGCAAATGTTATATCAGAAGAGATGAATAAACTTTAGGAAAGTTTGATGCATGAAGTGATGAATGTATTTTTCTTGGATATTCTAATAAAACAAATCCTATAGATGTTTCAATAAAATATTGAGAAAGATTGTAGAAAGTGCAAATGTCAAGGTTGATGAAACAATGAAGAATTCAATTGATACTTATGGATATGTATCTAATGAATTTGATTGCATAATAATTGAAGAAATTATGGAAGAATGGGAAAGAGATGAGCAAGAGAAGCAGAATGAAGAAAATGAAAGATAAGAAGTTCCCATGGTGTCCCTTAAGACACCTAGATATGTGCAGAAGAATCATTCAAAAAGTCAAATCATTGGAGATAAGACAAAAGGAGTATTGACAAGAAGAAAAGCTACTTCTGCTGCTAAAGTAAATCTGTGTTTATTTTTTGAGATTGAATCAAAGATTGTAAGTGAAGCAAGTAAAGATGAACATTGGATGGAAGCTATGAAAGAACTTATGCAGATTGAGAAGAATCAAACTTGGGAATTAGTCCCAAGACTGGCAGAAAAAACATTATTGGATCAAAGTGGGTATTCAAAAATAGGTTGAATGAGAATGGAGAAGTGGTTAGAAACAAAGCAAGGCTTGTGTGTAAAGGTTACTCACAAGTAGAAGGCATAGATTTTTAGGAGACTTTTGCTCTAGTGGAAAGAATGGAAGCTATAAGGATGTTCTTAGTATTTTCTGCTCATAAATATTTCAAGATCTATCAGATGGATGCCAAATCTACATTTTTGAATGGTGAGCTAGAAGAAGAGGTCTACATGGAACAACCAAAAGGATTTCAGTTGTCAGATCAACTTGATATGGTGTGCATATTAAAGAAAGAATTATATGGATTGAAGCAAGCTCCTAGAGCTTGCTATGTAAGGTTAGATAGGTATTTTATTTAGAAAAGTTTCAACAAAGGTACGACAAATAGTAATCTGTATTTTAAAATTGAAAATGTCAAAATCTTGATTGTAGTTGTATATGTTGATGACATTATTTTTGGAGGAAATGAAACTATGCGTAAGTTGTTTGCAGAAGAGATGCAAAAATAATTTGAAATGTCTATGTTTGGAGAGATGAATTTCTATCTTGGGTTGCAAATTAATCAATAATAGAAGGGATGGATGGTTCCAAACTGATATGCACTCCTATGGTGACTGGTTGCAAATTGGGAAAAGATGATGATTCACCTAAGGCTAATCAGAGAAAGTATAGATCTATGATTGGTGGACTATTATATTATGCATGAAGTTTTTATTGTGGCTAGATTTCAAGTAGATCCTAAGGAAACACATGTTGCTACTGTTAAAAGAATATTTAGATATTTGAATGACACTCTGGATTATGGGTTATGGTATCCTAGGGATACTAACTTTACACTAAGTGCTTATACATATGTAGATTGGGTTGGATGTGTAGATGATAGAAATAGTACAAGTGGTGGTGCATTCTTTCTTGGTTGTAGATTGGTGGCATGGTTGAGTAAAAAGTAAGATTTAGTTTCCTTGTCTACTATTGAAGTTGAGTATATTGCTGCTACATCCTCTTGTACACAAGTTCTATGGATGAAACAAACATTGAAAGATATCACAATGGTGTATGATGATCCCATTTCTATCTTTTGTGATAACACAAGTACATTTAACATTTCAAAGAATCCAATGATGCACTTGAGGAAAAAGCATATATCTATCAGGTATCATTTTTTGAGAGAGAAGGTCATGGAGAATGAAGTAAAGCTTGAATATATCTCTACGAAGGATTAAATTGTTGATATATTTATGGAGGATCTTCCTAAAGATAATTTTGAGTATCTCTAGGAGAAGTTAGGGGTTATTTCCCTTCTTTGTTAAACTAGATGCATTAGTACAGTGGATCTATGGATCTAACTTTCTTCTAGATTGATGTTTGGTGGCTACCTCTTAGGGGGAG
This sequence comes from Sequoia sempervirens, assembly GCA_007258455.2. Lineage (NCBI taxonomy): Eukaryota > Viridiplantae > Streptophyta > Pinopsida > Cupressales > Cupressaceae > Sequoia > Sequoia sempervirens. Next base: position 79,008 of record VDFB02263378.1, read on the forward strand.
AAGGTAGTGTCATGTGTTGTCATTGCATGTATTATGTTTTCTATGTCAAAGGGGAAATCAAAATAAAATATATTTTTCCTTTTCCATTAATGTCAAAGGGGAGAGGAAGAATGTGAAAAAGAAAAAATGAAGAATGTGAAAAAGATTATCTATTAAGGGGGAGAAACAAAAAGAAAAATTTTGAGAAGTGCTTCAGAGCTAGTATGTTGTCTTTGATGGTTTTTTACGTCACATGTTGCCATCAATGACAAAGGGGAAGATTGTTGCAAGAAAGAAAAGGATGAAGGTGTTGTAATTGATGTCAATTGGTCAATTGGTTATCAACTAGCTATTGTTGTCATTGATGTCATGGTTGCAGGTTATTGGTTGTTCATGTTGAGGATATTGAGAAAATTGTATTGAATAAAGGTTGCAAGTTTCAGTGGTTGCTCCAGGTTTCACTCTGAGATTTTCTCCTATGTTTGTGTGGTTCAAATATGTTGATTGTGGTTGTTGGAAGATGCTATATCTAGATTTTTGGATTTTGATTCAATGTAAAAGGTGAGTTATGTTCACCAGTTGTGACCTATGGTTTTATGTGTTCTAGTTGAGGTCTAGGAGAAAATTTGTTGGTCCGGATTTCTCTTTGGTAAAGTCTTATGACTTGCAGTTCTAGAGTTGAGTTGTTATGTTTGTATTGAAGATAATTTTGGTATCTAAAAGGATCATGCTTAATTGTTTTATGTTTTTTACACTAGTTTGGTCGATCTTCTGTTGAACACTATCATTGAAATTGATGTAGTGTGTTCGATCTATTTGGTTCCTCACCAAGCATGTGTTTGGGTCACCCTCATTCTAATTCCACCCTAGGATGTTTTCATGCTGACCTAATTTGAATTTAATGTTGGATGGCCAACTTTGGATATGTTTCAAATTTGAAGATGGTATAAATGCATGATGAGTTAATGGTGAAAAGATGTACAAAGAGAGATAAGTGCAAAGAAATAGAGTAGATAAATGAAAGATTGATGCAAACCAACGATTGTGTGATGTGAGTGTGGTAGATCAGTGCGAAGCCTAAATGTCAAGTTTTTGGGTGTAGTGAGTTGAAGGTGTACTCTATCATTCATGCATGTCTGCAAGTGGTTGAGAAAATTGGGTGGATTTCTCTATTGTATTGAGATTGTCTTTTCTCTATAACATATCTCTTCTATCTTCTTTGTATCTTTGTGGAAGTGATCCCTCTAGGTTGTTAGCCCTATTGGACAGTGAGTCCTAATCTAGATAGTGAGTCCTTGTTTTGGTAGTGATCCTTTGTAATCAGTTTTGATATTCTCTATAGTGTGAGTTAATTTTCACCATGGTTTTTACCTTATTGTGTTTTCCACTTAAATTTGGTGTTATCTTTTTGTGATGGTTTTCAATTTCTGCACTTGTACTTAATGTTTAATCATTTAAGCAGTGTTAAGGATTAGTTTCGATGAATGATTTTAAGGTTTTAATTTTCTACAACTGATTCACCCACCCCCACTCTCAGTTGTCTTATTCAACATGGAAAGGGCAGATTACAGGAGGATGGTTATTGTCAAGGAAAGGGGGTTTGGATATAGAAGAATTCTTAGTTTCTTCAACAAGAGCAACAATGGTAGGGTGGGATCTAGTTGGAGGTGATTGAGATGTTCAAAAAGGATAGGCACAAATGAGGTGATATTCCCTACAACATTAGAAGCATGTGTTATGCTTATTAAGGTAGATGATTTGTTGGTCAATTTTGAAACCAAGTCTAACCAACTTGATGGATTCTGGAAGAGATTGTGTCAAATACATTTCAATGCAGACTCTAAGATGTGCATGCAGACTAACCCATTTATCAAAATGTAGCTTACATAAAAGTACCTTCCCCAATTGAGATACAGTGTCTTGCAAGAAAGGGTGAAAATATAAGTTGAGGAACAAGAATTCAACCCACATAGGTTATTTTGATTTAATTATGCATTTTGGATGAAAATCAAGGTCCCAAGCTTGAAGGTAGCATGTTTGGATGCATATAATCCAAGAGTCGTATTGTAAAGCAACATGTGCATGGTTTGGGAAACAAAGGTGCATGATGCATATCCCCTGCCAAGACCTGTAAACAATTATATAGTCTATCCCTTCAAATCCTATTTGTTGCAGGTCTATTTAAATAATTCGTGTTCAAATAAGATAACTTTTAGAAAGAAAAAGATGATTGTTTTTCTCTATAGTCTAAAATAACCTCAAATAATTTTGTTAGGTAATTGAAATGATATTGTCTTAACTTCTGAGTAGTTGTCATGTGACTCTGTAGTTTGTTGGTGTTGGGGACTACACATTTCTTTTGTAGCATTGTTCTAGAGATGAGCCAAATCATTGATATGCAATATAGTAGTTTGGCATACCATAGATGTAGTATTCACCAAGTCATGAATCACAGGGCTCATCAATTTGTCTTCTTTAACTTTATCCTATTTTGGGATGCCACACTCTTTGGATTTTTTTCTTCATTCTTTTGGGGAAAATCTTTCAAACAAGGTGGGTTCCAGAGCCACATATTAGGATGGCTCCAATCCTTGGAAATGCTCTAGCACAACAACGGTCGTCATGCCAAGGAATAAAAAAATCTTTCATGTAGGGGGCTCAATGATTGCATGTTAGTGGGTTGTGTTTGAAAAGTGGATAGTTTGTATTAAAAGATAGTGTGGACAAAAAGGTCTAATGGAATATTTAGAAAATAGAGGGAGTTTATATTTTCTAAAGTGAGATTGGTTAGAGGGGATTGTCTTGAAGTTTTAGAGAGATATAAATATTGTGATTGATAAGGTTATAACTATGTATGTGTTTCATGGAATTATAAGGGTGTAATTGGAGAGAATTAGTTGTGTTATAAAATTAAAATATGTATGTGTGTGAGATTTTTGATAGTCTATTTCTCTTATTACAATTATGTCCACTTTTTTCTTTGATGGCATATTATCTTTGCAAGTTAATGTCAACCCAAAAAATGAAGAAAAATTGATATTTAATTTTTAGCAACAATAACACCATCTTTCTTAAAATTTTAAAACTAATACATGTTATTGAGAAAAGAGATTAATCATTTGAGAAATCAATTAGATGACACACAAAGACATAAGTCCAATAAAGAGCATGCAGTAACAAAGTTGTATCTTCTTCTAGATCTTCCACACAACAAAAAATGTGACAAACAAATGAATGTATCATTCTAAACCATGCCCAAACATATTGTGTCTTTGAGGAAAAATACAAATGTCTATCCCAAGAAATGTGGTCTCAAAACACCAACAACTGATGTCACAAAAGAATAAACTCATTGTGTCTAAGTTTTTTACTTTGTAAAAACTCATTGTACAAGTTTGAGAGGGGAGTGTGGTTGGAGAGATCAAGCATGGTAAAAATGGAAAGTGGTTAGAAGAGTGGCTTAGAGGTCTAGACAAACAAGGTGGCCATCATAGGGTAAAACTAGGCAATTGGGGGAGATACAAAAATAATCCAACCAACTCATTTTTCTCAAGTGGCCTTCAAGTCAATTTCTCCAAGTGTACCAATGAAGCATATGGATGTTGGATTTACCCAAAAGGGGATCATGAACTCAAAGGAAATTACAAGACAAGGTATAGGCTTCAAATTTAGGTTGAGATAAGCAAGAAGAGTTGTTCCAATTGTAAAGATATGGGTGGTCGAAGATGTTGAAGTAACCCATCATGTTCCATTGAGCATTAGGAGGTTTAAATAAAGCCATTCCCACATATGAGCTCTCTCAATGGAAGAATTAGGAGCATAAATGGAACAAAATACAATGAGAGTATCATTAATGATAACAATTTCCCAAACACAGTTGTTGGGATCAAAACCAATAGCCACAACCTTTTTATCTAATCAAGAGACAAGGCCCAAAATAAAACCTCACCCACCATCACCATGATTAGTATGGAGGAAAACAACACCTTGCCAAATGGCAACAAGAGTAGCATCCAAATGGATGGTGTTGTCTTTCACTTATTGAAGCATCATATAACATCAATTTGATTATGTTGGATAGACTGTTTCACTTGATATTTGCAAGCGAGGATCATCAAACCCCGCATGTTCCAAGATTGAACATGCCACTTCATTGGGATGAGTTTGGGATTTCAAAACCCAAACAATAGAAAAATTTCAATGAAACCACAACTAGCCCAAATCAAAACCACAAACAAGAAAGTTTTGAAAGGACCTAAAATGTTTAAACTATTGCAACCAAGCTACCAAAACAAAGATGGTTTTGAAGGGACCATAAATCCTATAGAATGATGGTGTAACATATCCATCAACAAAAATAGACTTGAATGGGGAGAGAGGAGAGGGATAGACTTTGTTGAAGACTCAAACTAAGCCCTGCAATTGTTATATGTTTGCAACCATAAAATCAATCAACAAATGAAATAAGTAGTAGAATCATAGTAATGAATTTTATTATAGTACTCATTTATTTGTAAAATACCAAAAAATAGTTATTTTGTAACATTTTAGACACATCTTGTCAACACTAATTTGAACTCTATAATAACCCGCACAAGACATTAGCTCAAATCCCAATAAAATTTTGTAGTCAACTCAATTCTTTTCTTTTTTATCACCTAATTCCCAAAATGGGCAAGGGGAGAACATATAGAGTAAGAAAAAGAATTGAGAAAAATTAATTGAAAAATATGTGGCAAGTTGAGAAACTTAAAATTTAAAATAATCATAGAATTTCTCTAGCCAAATTGGCTAATAGTGAGTACATATGATGTCACATCAATTCCATAATAGCAGATTAACTCACCCAATTTAGGTCACGCCATGCAATGTCGAGAATGATAAAAAATAAAATGAGATTTGATGATACTGCCATCCAAGGATTTAATATAATGAAAATATTTAGAAAAGAAAGAATCTAGTGGTATACCTTTTGGATTATTACAATGAGGTGTGAATTTCATTTACAATCATATTTGAATTAGTTTCTCATACACTTTTCATTATTCCAAAAATGAGTATTTCATCAAATAGTCAACATGAAATTGAAAATCAAAAAATGTAATAAACACCCTCAATTTTTTTTGAAAATATGTTAGCCTCAAAGTAAATGAAAGCATAATGACTTTATTTCCACTTTCTGATTACCCAAATCCCGGATTGGGAAAGGTAAGAGCATACAGTGTCAGGATTACAATTTATTGATTTACAACTTGCTAGAAGGAAACATCAGGCAACAAGCCAACCAAACTACTTATTCAGTGGGATGCATAAACAATACAAGAAAGAAATCATATGTTTATTCAATAGGAATTGCATGGCACTTCCACCTTTCAGTGGGAAAGCTTATACAAAGTTTGAATATATTTAAACATGTTTCTTCCACTTTTCAGTGGTGAGATATTATAATATCACCACTTGTTCAATGGGGTAAGTACATCAACAATAACAAGTTTAAACCCACTAGCGGTACTAATTTCAAGTGCTTATAAAATAAAGTGCATAGAAATTGAAACTTTCAGTAATATAACAATCCAAAGCATTAGAAGGTTAGCTCATATGCATTATGAACACCAAAATAAGAGAATTAATTATTGATATAAAGTGTTGATGTAAAGCACTGTTGAAACACCCCAAAATAGCACCAAATAGCATGTACCCAATAAACTATTGGAAATAGGATGACATTTAATTGCAATCCTAAACATTCTTTATTTCATGTATCTCTTAAGTCCTTGCAAAGTGCTCCCCAACACTAGCATTAGAAAGAGATTAATATTGAATGAAATAACCATGTTAATTGACATTTGTAATTAATTTTAAATGATAGGAGCATGTTAGGGAGTCCATTATGAGTTCCTAAATAATAGGAGTACATGGGGCTCCCACATGGAAGGTGGAACCCACCTTGAGTTAGGTTTCATTGATATGCATATTGGTCATTACATTTGTTTTTGAACTCCATTAGTTGGCATTAAAGATATTATTATTAGGTTCATGGCATAGCACATTGTTTTTGGTTTAAAAGTGCATTCACCTTGCACTTGAAAATGGTTATTATCGGATTTATTGATAAATTACATTGTTGTTTGGAGGTGCATGTTACATAGCACTTAACTCGATTTCAAATGTTTATTTTGGGCTCATGTCATTTTATTCTATTGTTGGCTTATTGACAGTTGGTTGTTATCATTTAATTTGAGGACTTTGATCTTTACCATGCATGTGGTTATCGACATACTCATTTCTTGGACTATCGGCTTATATTGGGTTCTTGATGCATCACGTGGACTTTGATATGGCACTTCATAATGTCGGTTCCTTGGATCTCAAAATCATTAAATTTTGACTCATGGATTTCAAAAGTTATGTATTATGTTTTGGGGGTTTGATGTAAAGAAAAGATAGGGAAAAAAAAGTGATTGTTTCATTTCACATTTCAACTGAACCCTAGTGCCACCATGATGAAATTGCAGTTACAGGTTCAACAAGATTGTGGTGGTTTTCTAATCTAGTTTTTAGATATGGTAGTTTATGAAGGGTGGAAAGTTAGTTGGTGGAATCTCCACGAGCTAGAAGTGAAGGTGATAGAGGATCTGATGGGATTTTGTTTACAGTTTGAACCACCATAGCAGAGGTAATATCCATATATTGCTTTGGTCTTTCGAAGGTAAATTTGGTGAATAGAAAAGTAAAAAGGGGAAAGTTAATAGTGATTTAGTTTCATACTGGTTACTTCCTTTCTGGTTTTATTTTTAAAAAGATCTTGTGTTTTTGTTAATCTTAACTGAATTTGCTTAAGGTTTTTGTAAGTATAATTGTTTTGAACTTGAGTTCAAACTCGAGGGTTTTGATGTTTACACAATTTTTGCTTTGTATAAGTACATGACTCAAAACCATGACTCAATGATGAGGGTTTATGAGACAGAATAGAGTGTTATTGAAAAGAGAATAAGGGTTTTTATAGTGATATTTTTTTATTTTAAAAATTGAAAAAGAGAGCTTAAAGTATTTATATCTCTGATCCTTATTACAGAGATTGCATATTTCAGTGAGATTATATTGGTACTCTTTCATTCAGTTTAGATTATAATGGGCATATTGTATATCTTTTATATGTACTCTATTGAGATTTTGTAATTGCAAAAGTAATGCAATTATAAGGTCCTGACAATTTGCATGGTTATTGAGAAACTTTGTAAAGGAGTTGGTGCTCCTACTGAAGTTGGTGCTTCAAAATTTAGGTGGAGTTGGTGCTCTTGATTTGTTATAGAGTTGGTGCTCCTGAATCATTACAAAGTCGGTGCTCTAAAAAAATATTGTAATCAGTTTGGTATTAAGCTTGTAAGGCATTTTGGAGTGGTTTTTCTACCCCAAGAGGGTTTTCCACTCGTCAAAATTCTGTGTTTCTCTTTTGTGTGATTTGTTCCTATTTTGCTTATTCTTTCAGTCATTTGTGAAAGTTGTTCATGCAATGCTATGATATGGTATTCTTGATTATAATATTGGAAAAAATAACTTTTGTGAGCATTGTGTGTTTGGAAAACAATCTAGATCTAAATTTCCTAGTGGAATAAATAAAGCTAAAATATTATTAGAGATTATTGATCCATATGTAATGGGCCCTATGGATATTGAATCTATAGGAAAATCTAGATACTATGTCACATTTATTGATGATGTCTCAAGATACAATTGGATTTATTTTATGCATACAAAATCTAACGTGTTTAATAAGTTTAAAGAATTTAAGGCTTTGGTTGAGAAACAATCAAATCATAAGATAAAAGTGTTGAGATTAGATAATGGTGGAGAATATTGTTCTCGGTAATTTGATGATTATTATAAGCATGTAGGAATCGTGAGACAAAAAACTACTCCATATACACCTCAAAAAAATGGAGTAGCAAAAAGGATCAACCGAACCTTAATGGAAAGAGCTAGGATTATGTTAAGTAGTGCTAAGCTAGATCGGTCCCTTTGGGCTGAGGTTGTATGTGCTTCTTGTTATTTAATCAATAGATCCCCTAGTTCATCTATTGAAGATAAAACTCCTTATGAAATGTAGTTAGGTAGGAATCCTAGTGTTTCATATTTAAGGACCTTTTATTGTGAGGCTATTGTTCATGTGCCTCAAGAAAAGTGATCTAAATTGGATCCTAAAGCACAAAAATGAATATTCATAGGTTATGGTGAAAATGTAAAAGGTTACAAGCTTTGGAATCCTCTAACGCAAAAAATTACTTTGTCTAGAGATGTGATTTTTAGGGAATTTAGAGCTTATTCAAGAGAAGAACAACCAAAGGAGAAGGATACTTCGTGAATAGCGCATTTTGAGATAAATAATGAGAAGAAAGAAGATGCACATGTTGAAGAACAATTGGATGGATTGGAAGAGGGGAGTTCACAGAGTTCTTTTGAGATAGATGCTCAAGATGAGCATATTGAGGAACAAGTAGAAACCCATTTGAGAAGATCCACAAGACAATGAAATCTCATTGATAGGTATAGCCCACCTAATTTTTGTTGTATTTTTGCTTTAATGAGTACTAATGATGAACCCAGTTCTTACAAGGAAACATTGTCTTTAGGCGAGAACAAGCTTTGGGAACAAGCTACGCATGAGGAAATGGAATCCTTGGATACTTGTGACACATGGGATCTTGAGAGTTTTCCCAAAGGAAGAAAGGGCCATTGGTTGTAAATGGATCTTTAAAAAGAAAATTGGAGTAGATGGTAATCTCAAAAGGTATAAGGCTAGATTAGTAGCCAAGGGATACTCCCAGAGAGAGGGAGTTGACTTTAATGAAATCTTCTCTCCTATTGCTAAATTAACTTCTATTAGATTCTTTTTTATCATTTTTGTTGCTTATGATTTTGAGATAGATCAAATGGATGTGAAAATTGCTTTTTTGCATGGGAATCTTGATGAAGAGATTTATATGAAGCAACCTTAAGGTTTTGTTGTAAAAGGAAATGAAGAATTGGTTTACAGGTTAAAGAGATCTTTATATGGATTGAAATAGTCATCAAGAATGTGGTACCAGAAGTTTGATGCTTTTGCATTGAAAATTGGTTATGTTAGGAGTGAGAAAGATCATTGTGTTTACACAAAAGTTATTAATGATTAGCTTTTAATTATTATCTTGTATGTTGATGACATGTTTTTTATTGGTAACAAGGTAATGATCAAAGAACTGAAAGCACAACTCTTAAGCACATTTGAGATTAAAGAGCTAGGGGATGCAAAATATATCCTTGGTATGATCAGTAGAGATAGAGGTAACAAAAAGCTTTGTTTAAGTTAGAGCAATTATGTTGATACCATTTTGAAACGGTTTAACATGCAGGATAGTAAACCAATTAATATTACTTTACTAGTTGGCATGAAGTTAAGTTTAAACATGAGTCCTAAATCTGATTTTTATTATGAGAAAATGTATGAAATTCCATATGCTAGTGCAATTGGTAGTTTAATGTATGCAATGGTTTATACGAGACCAGATATAGCCCAAGCAATGGGAGTTCTTAGTAGGTTTATGTCTAACCCTGGTAAAGAACATTGGACTTATGTTAAGAGGGTGTTTAGATATTTATGAGGTACTTCTGATTACTATTTGGTTTATCATGGTTCAAATGACATTGATATTATGCATAGATCATTGGACATATAGGGTTTTGTTGATTCAGATTGGGCAAGAAATCTGGACAGTTGGAGGTCGACAAGTGGCTATGTGTACGCTTTGTTTGGAGCTTTGGTTAGTTGGATGAGTAAGAGGAAACCCATAGTTTCTTTGTCCACCATAGAAGTAGAGTACATGGATTCCACACATGCCTCTAAAGAGGTGGTTTGGTTATAGAGACTTGGGAAAGGTATTGGTTTTAATTGCAAGCAAGTTAGACTTGAATGTGATAGTTAGAGTGATATTTGTTTAGCCAAAAACCCTATGTATCATGCTCGTACTAAGCATGTTAATGTTTAGTATCAATTTGTGTGAGAAATGGTTGAGAGTGGAAAGGTATTAATTGAGAAAGTTGACACTTTGATTAATGTTGCAGATTATCTTACAAAACTAGTTCCTACAAATAAGTTCTTGTGGTGCAAGAAGGCCATTGCCCTTGAGTTCTGTACTTGATTTATAATTATTATTCCTTGTTTAGAATAATTTCAATGTATAATGTCAAGTGGGAGAATGTTGGAAATAAGATTCCATTTAATTGCAATCCTAAACATTATTTATTTTATGTATCTTCTAAGTCCTTCAAAAGTGTTCCCCAACACTAGGATTAGAAAGAGATTAATATTGAATGAAATAATCATGTTAATTGGCATTTGTAATTAATTTTAAATGATAGGAGCATGCGAGGGCATCCATTATGAGTTCCTAAATAATAGGAGCACATGGGATGCCCACATGGAAGGTGGAACCCACCTTGAGTTAAGTTAACTATTTGGAGTAAAAGATAACACTTTTGTAATGCATGTAAAAATCCTAGAATTAAGGGATTGATGTTTGCATGCATGAAGTTTAGTTCAATTTAGTTCAGTTATGGTTCAATTATCTTTAGTTAGTTTCAGTTGAATGCTAGTTGACTTTAGTTAACTTGGAATGCATGACTAATGACTTGAGCTGCATGGCAGATAATAGGTAACTACTTTCAGTTAACAAGGGACGATCATTCTTGCATGAATGGTAGAGATATGTTTTAGTTAACAGAGAATGACTTGGACCCCTTGGGCGCCCAAGTTGGCTTCTTGGAGTTAACACTTTTGCATGATAAGATATTTCAGAAGGCTAAGCTAAGTGGGCCCATTCTTGGGCGCCTACTTTGAGGATAAGCTTTGAAGATATCTGTGTGAACCAAGATCCTAATACTTGCAAAACACAAAAAACAAACATAATAGAAAATTGAACTGCAAGTTAGAATCTAGGTGCCCCATGAAATCCATTTACAAAGCTTAAATTAGGAAAAGAGATGAAGAACACAATAAAAAAATAATAAAAGAGGGATTGAATCCTAATTAAACAAGCAAACTCTTGATCCCATGGGGGAATGGGTACCAATTTGATGTGAAAATTTTCCCTTTTCCCAACTCCAATGATGCAATGCTGATGATTTGATGAAGATGTGATCCACTTTGGTTGAATTCCTGCATAAACTAGCTATCAACTTGATAAAATTGATGAAAATGGTGATGCTTGAAGATGAATTTGAGCATAATAAGTTTTCTCAAATTGTGGATGATCAAATGAGGAGATTAGCCTCTTATTTATAGAATGATAAGATGGAGGAATTCCCAAAATGAAGCAATGTGGGACTAACATTCAACCGATGGAAAGATGCCACTTGTCAACATGTGAATGGTTGAGGAATGAACACATTTTGAAGAATGTGCAAAGAGGGGGGAGATTCAAATTCAAAATATGGCTTGTTGGAGGGAGAAGACAAGTCTTAAATGCCAAGTGGGAGGCATGTAAGAGACAATGTAAGAGGACAAGACATGTGGGAGGGAAAATTCAAATTTGAAGAATATTCCATCTTGATGCCCTTTTTTGAATGAAAATAGATGATTTATAAATCAATTAAATTGATTTTCATATGCAAGTGGCAAAATATAGAGGATTTGAGTGATTAGGATTAGCATTAATCATGATTTAATTAATTTAAATGATGTTAGTTTATTTGACCATTTTGACTTAGATTTTTGGATTAATTTAAATAAAAAAGAGAGGAATAATGATTTAGATTTAATAAAATAAATATTGTGATTTATTTAACTAAAGAGGGATGATGTTGGATTGAATTATATAAATATTGATTTAATTTAATAGAATGACTTTAGAGATTTAATTAAATAAAATGGATTATTTAATTAAAAGGGGGATTACAGAATTAATTAAATAAAATTGATTTATTTAATTAACAGGAGATGACGACTTAATTAGATAAATGATTATTTATTTAATTAAGGGATGAATAGTGATGATAAGCTGAAGAGGTGATTCAGGACAAAATGATGTTAGTTAATCGGATCAAGTGCACGAGATCAATCAATATATTTTACGTGTCTACATTTTGCCCCTCTTTGAAGCAATGTACTTACTGCGTTGGTTCAAAGAATAAAATGTCTTGATCAAAATTCAAAAATTCTTTGATTTTTTCGGATGTCCCACTGCTGCCCCAACGAATGAAGAATTACGTTTGTATATTGCCCCCTCAAGAGATCGGGTGAAGAGGTTTGATTTGAGGGTTGATCTCTCGACAAAGAGGTTCAAGATTAGTTCAACTCCTATGTTTGATGCAGACAGATTTGATGATGTAGATAGTCATCGGCCATGGGTAGCCTCATGCCTATTTTGATATATTACACACACTTGATCCTAATTTGTACCATGATAGTTACATTATTGATGATATAAATGTGATGATTATGATGTTTGGATGATATGATGATGCATGGATGATATGGATGCACATGATATGATATGATGATGCTTTTATGATTTATGCAGTGGATGATAAATGTATGGTTTATGAGATTCTTAGAATAACCAATCTATATTATGCAATGATGGGGATGAATGCATGTGGTATGATTAATGTTTTCTATATGATATGATATTTATTATGCAGTATTCTGACAGTTTGTGGATGTAGGATGGATGCATAAGCAATGATTTATGATTAACTATCATGGTACCATGTTAGTGTGGAAAAGCAAGAGAGAAGACAACAAGAGATTCCAACAAGACATGAGATGATGATGATGATGATGATGATTACTTGCCGAGGAGTTGGAATTTTCAAAGGGCCAATTACCTTAGGTTTGATAACACACATAAGCACGATGCATCAAGGTATAAAGAACTAGGATGGTGTTGCACATAGTGTGACAGACTTTGACTTGACAAATAGATAGGAGTATTCTTGTTCACACCTGACATATGAAAACCTTGCTAGGATGTACCTAACAAAGCAAGTATTGGCTAAGTTATATTACAAGAATGTTCAACAAGCACAATAGAAAGAAGATAATGATCATTGCCCCATTCCTTTCTCTCTAGATCATTTTGATTAGACATCATTGAGAGGTAATTGGAGTGAGCACAATAAGATAGATCAAAAAGAAAAGATCAAGTACACAAACAAGTTAATGTTCTTCATACCTCTAGCCAAGGTGATGTGTTTTGATAGGATAAGTATCCAAAGTGATATCCAAAATGATGCCCATTGTCAAAATGATATATCCTAGGACATGCATTGTATAGGATGATGATGGGTTGATAAGTTGATCGATAGGCTATTGATATAAGGTTGATTGACATGTCTGAAAATGATCAAGAGTTTGATTTTGTTTTAAAGGTTTGTTGTTTGCTTTTGATTTTACGATTGAAGCTTGCTTTTGCTGATTGTTGTGATTGTTTCTGTTTGTTTTGCCAAAGGATGAAGGTGACAATCAGTTTATTATGGATGATTGATTATAGCGGGTGAAAGCGAAACGAGACAAGTGGATTTTTTCAAATATTTGGATTTTTTTGATGTTTTGTGGCTGTTTTTGGTATTTTCAAGATTTTACAAATGTTTTGATTTTTGATTTTTCATGTGTTTTGGGGTTTTCAAAGATTTTATGAATGTTTTTGGATTTTCTAATTTCTTAGGGGCTGATCAAAGATCAACCTTGCCTACATTTAAGCTCGAGATGATGTAGTTCGATACCATGTTTTTGATGTTTTCTAATTTTTTGACCCTTTTTTAAAATTTTGATATGTTTTTGGATTTTTTAATTTTCTAATATTTTTGGATTTTTGCATGATTTTGACAATTTGGATATGGATGTGTGTGACGATATTAGTGCTATGTTTGGGGATTTTTTTTAAAACCAAGCTAAGGTTGATTGATCAGATCGATGGATTGATGACGATAACATTGTTGAGGATACACAACAATGCAAGGATAGTGTTAAGCAACACAAGGATTATGATGGATATCCCAAGATGATAAGGGATTGATGATGATAACATTGTTGAGGATACACAACAATGCAAGGATAGTGTTAAGCAACACAAGGATATCCCAAGATGATGATTTTTTGATTGGATTCGATTGATCATGATTGATGAAGCTTGATTTGGAACAAAAGTTGTTCGAATGATTTGATGTGATTTTTGAAGTGCAAATTTGATGCAACTGATATTGATTGCTTGGATTGATGTTTGATGAAAGATGAAGCTTGATAAGGAATTTCTTCTCGTCAAAATGTGCCATGGGCTAGTGATTTGGTTTTTTGCTCACAAGTGGTGGACCAATTTGATTTCACATTTACCAATGTTCAAATCACCACATAAGTTGGAGGATATATATCAATATTTATTCTCAAAAAAAGATGTAAATATTTGCCTCCGGTGTCTCTCAATGTATGGAATACCATGGGTGGATGCTTGGATAGGTGTATGGATGGAGGGATATTGATTATCTTGTGATACGATAAGGTGTTCAAATAAAGAATGCTCATTTGGATAATCCTTCATGGCTCAGATAATGTTGGGTAGGATAGGATCAATGAAAATGACCCATGTCAAGATGTCTATCATAAGAAAGTGTAAAGTGTACATCAAACTTTCATCAAGGTCAAGATAATTTGGACTATGGATGTAGATGGATAAAGATGGATAGGATAAATGGTTCATGGATGAATGGATTTATTATGGATGAGATGGATGGAATGCTGGATTTATTATGGATGAGATGGATGGAATGTTGGATTTATTATGGATGTGATAAGATTCTTTCACTTGAAGTGACACACATAGATGCTCGATTCTACACATGATGCCTGTTTTCCAGGTTTTCATCATGGTACCTATCCAAAGTACCACAAAAGTGGTTTTCACTAGAGGATGATTTTTTTCTTTACTGTTTTCAATCATTTTTCTAATTTTTTTTTTGAATTTTCATATTTTCATATTTTTTGATTTTTTTGGCTTTTTCTGAAAGATTTTAAGCTCATGTTGAATCACCTTGTGGTATTGATGTAGATTCCCCTGTCATAATGTGCCATCAATATCCAGCTTGAAGAAGTTGCTTTGCCAAGATACGTGCACTTGAATACAACTTTTGAGATGCTTGATCTACTTTGTTGATACCAAAGTTAACTGTCTTTGTGCGCACATTGCGATAGAGTGCCTTCTGAATCCTTATGATAAAGGGTCATTTCCAATACATGGTTAATGTGAGAATTGGATATCATGTGTGGAGGCATGGATGAAGTGTGTTTAGGGATAGGAGATAGATTGGTTGATAGTTTGGAACCTTTGAATCTCCAAACTTGGGAAGACGAGCAATGATGGGTGGATATGAAAGTGTATGTGGAATTAGGACCAATTGTTTGATACACTTTGTATGTCACTTGAAAAGGCTACTTTTGTTTTTTTGGACATCTTTGATGGATACTTTTCTCTTTATTATTTTTCCCCATAGTTTCTTTGACTGATGGAGTTTGATAGGGATAATCTTTCTTTGTATTATTTGGTATCCACTTGTATTTAATTTGTTTGATATGCTTCTTAGCTTCTTTTTCTTTGATACCTTTCTTTGTGCTTTGATTCAAAACCTTCTTATGATGTTGGTCCCAATTCGTGGAGGGGGTGATGGGTGGATGAAGATTCATGACATGGCTGGTTGTAGTATTAGCATTGGTTTCATCATAAGGATTCTTCATACTCCCTATGTTGACGTTTGCTTGAGACATAGTTGCCCCCAATATTGTGGAAGTATTACCTTCATGCTTTGATTTTGACTGTTCTAAGAGCTCTTGTTTAGAATTCATTCTTTGATAAATTTCCACTGTAGATGATGTTATTTTGATTGGATGCTTTGCTGACTCTGGAATATCCTGTTCTATCTAACTAGTTTCCTTGAGTGGATAATGTTGGATATCCTCATACATGATGCCCTCAGTCTAAATTTGGGATATATCTGATCTTGATGTTGACAACTCACCTTGACTATAAGAATCAATAATCTTCTTTTTTTGTGTAATAATATCAGGAGTAAAGGAATCATGTTATGAATGAAGATCATCTATGTGTCCATCC
Source organism: Sequoia sempervirens (assembly GCA_007258455.2). Lineage (NCBI taxonomy): Eukaryota > Viridiplantae > Streptophyta > Pinopsida > Cupressales > Cupressaceae > Sequoia > Sequoia sempervirens. The sequence goes on from VDFB02263378.1 coordinate 95,123, forward strand.
ACATAAAGAATCTCATGGGTAGATGGAGGAGTATGTGCTATGTGGATATGATCATCTTGTATATATAGGAGAGTATCCATTAGATTATTGTAGTAACTTGGGGATACAAATTCTTGATCTTAAATGATTTCAGAATTGCTTTTGACATGCTTTGGATCAAGTTCTTGACATGGGTCAATTTCAAAGGATGGATTGCTTACAAAGGGTTCTTAGATATCTTCATTAGGCATAGGAAGTGGCTGAATATCCTCTTGATCTTTGAGTGAATTTGGATCAAGTGTTGAGTTGAATATTCCTTCAATATCGACAATCATGAGGTCGAAGGATGTCAATATGTCTTGGAAAGGACCATTGCTAGACTTTGGTGGGAGATGTCGATCATGCTTTGGAATAAATTTTTGAGATATGTCCTCTAACTTATTAGGTGATTTAGAGACATTTTCAACATGATCATTGGTCGATGGATTGTTGATTACAGGATCAAATAATGTTAACACTCCTTGAAGTAGATCATTGTCGGATATTGTTGAAGGATTCTTAACATGATCAAAAAGTGACTCTGGATGTGTGTGGATTTGATCTTTGGATGAGGTAGAAACATCTTCAAGGTGTTCATTAATGGATAGGTCTTGATCATGTGATCATTAACTTGGATTGATACATGGAGTCGTTAACATTTTGTTGGGGTTTTGAACAACATTTGCTTGTTGGGCTTGTATTCCAGGGCTTGAGCTTGTGCTTTCATTTGAGCTTGGGCTTGTGCTTATTGGGCTTGTAGTGTGGCTTGGGCAACTTGAGCAGCTTGTGTAGCTTGTTGAGCAGCTAGTTGTCTAGCTTGTCAGTTTTGGTTTTGTTAGTGTGCCTTTTGATAAGCACACTGTTGAGCGACTTACAACACAATGTAGTATTGGTTTGATGTGTTTGGTTTGGGTGGTGGTGGTGGTGGAGGTGGTTTTGGAATAGTGCTTGTTGTGGTGATAAGAGGTACCATCGTATTGATGATTGGGATTTAGGTGGTGGATGGTGTGATCGATACGGTTAGTCCTTGAGAGACCATGTTTTGAGGGATGGTTGACAATGTGTTGGTTGCTTGTGCTATGGGGATGGTTTCCATCTGTTGTTGTGATATCGATGGTAAGGGGGGAGGATTTGGTATGATGCCTTGATTGATGGTTGGTGGGATGTTTTAGATGAGCGGTGGTAGCGAAGGTAGCCCCAAACCAAGAGGTGATATGGATGTTAATGGAAAGGTTGGGAGTGGTGGAAAGTGAGTGGCATGATCCCTTGGAGAAATGATGATGTTTGATAAAAAATTCCCTTTGTTCCAAATAAGTCACCTTCTCCTTGTGAGGTCATAGGGAGAGAGCTTTGAGGGGTTGCATGAAATGATGATGATGATGGGTCATTGTGAAAGGTGAGGGGGACATATGGGTGTGATGGATT